>JAWDEX010194587.1:0-12278 GCA_035221805.1 Trichilia hirta
GTCACAATAAAAAAAAAAAAAAAGAAAAAAAAAAAAAAAAGGAAGAAGATTTGTTTCACCTGCTAGTGACTCGAAACAATTTTATTCTCATATGAACCGAAAAGGAAGAATCAGAAACAGATTAAAAAATTCCATCAGTAAATTTAAAAGAAGGACAAATTCCTATCAATAAAAAGTGATTCATCAAAATTTTAATTTGAATTCTATCATAGGGGAGGTCGAAGGATCCAAATCTCTACTGCTATCAAGAACCTTCCCAGAAAAAGATACGAATGTATACATAATAAACATATGGTCAATTGCACGTTCTAGATAATTCACAACCACCGTCTTGAATTATATATATTGGGATTTGAAAACCAAAAGGATACGTGAAAACTGTCACACTTCTATCATAACGTGAAAGAAACAAAACACAAAATCATGGAGGAACCAGGCAAAGGAAAGGAGACGAGGCAAGGAAAGGAAGAGAAGAGGAAAAGAAGTACGTTACGGGGGAGTTAGAACGAGACCGTGGGAAAGTTCGCAGCAGAGATTGGCGATCTTTCTAGAAAAGACGCACGGCTAGGGTTAGGGACATTTGACACAGCTGAGGATGTAGCCCCTGCTTATCATCGGTCGGCTTGCAATTCTCAACTTCACAAACGAGTATTATTCTCAAGTTATGGGTTCTGCACCTTATCATCGTCCATTATCTTCTATGCCATCTGCTTTTTCTTCTGAGTAATCTATTTGTTTGAATATCAGTTGAATCATCGAGTATAAAATCTCAAGTACGAAAGCTTATCTCATTCCACTGAAAAAGATTTGTAGTAGATTTTTCACGTACGGCAAATTATACTCTTCCAAAAGTATTTTTAGATTACGATTTCTCTGTTGATCGATTTATAGAAAAGCATCTTTATATATTAATTTCAAGAATTATAATCTTAAAATAAGAAATTCATTTTATTGGGTTCAATTCTATTTCATCTATCATAAACTAAAAAAAAAATCTGATCTCTATTTATATAAAAATAACTTATATTTAATTAGATATATAAAATCTATTTAATTAAATTTTTATAAATTATTTAATTTTACGAGCTTAACTTAGTATAATAATTTATAATATATAATTATAAAACATACTGTCCATTTAATTAAGATCCAACAGAAAGTTTATGGAGTGGACAACAAAAGCAAGTGTTTTAGTTTGATTTTTTGGACGATAAGGTGTTGGCAGAGCTGCTTGAGTCCGACTAAGAGAAGAAGAAGAAAATGAAAGATTAAGATTTTAACGCTCGGTACGCTTTAATCAAGATTGAAATCTAAATTGTTTCCAATAGCCCAATATTTTGATCTATTTTTCGACTCTGCTCATTGAGGAATGACCAAAATTAATTAGCTCCTTGACCTGAGTTAGGTTGGGGCATAATGCAGGTGATGAATTTACGAACTTCTACTGAAAGCAACAGTAATACTATTAGCAGACCATGTTATCGTAAATGTTTGTTCCAAGCAGACAGAATTTGGAAAATCTTGAGGCTATTACAATAAAGATTTGGCTTTATTGTTGATTTGGAATGTAATATTGGCGGGTGGCCTGATTCAGATTTCTAAGCATCTTAAAATATATATGCGTTTTGCTTACATCTGCTAACTCCTAAAGAAAAAGGCATAAAAGTAGAGGATTCTTGTTTATTATGCCATCAGGAGTATATATCTTCAAGAGAGATTCAGAATGCAAATTGCGAGAAAGGAAAGAAGCGACCAACATCAAGATGACATTACTAATGACATATATGTATCATTCTCAAGGAGTTTGTATTTGTGTAATATATATGTTAATTTACTGTTTGACCCAAAAACTTACATTAATAGATAAGAACCCAAATAATAATAATAATAATAATAATAATAATAATAATAATAATATGTAATTTTATTATATACTATTCATTATTTTTTTCAATCTATATATATATATATATATAAAGAAAAATCTCATTAATTTTGATATGATAAAAAGGAGGAGTTATTTTTGTACCCGTACTTTTATCTCATCAAAACCCAACACTAGTTTTTTTATGAAACATTTTGATAATTATTTAGATTGCCACATATAGCGTCTAATTTTAAAATTGCCTTGATTATTGTTCATGTTATCTTTAAACTCAAGACTGAATTTGCAAATCAAATTGACAAAAATAAAAATAAATAAATAAATAAATAAAATTATAACTCAATCGAATTAATTAGGCTACTTAAATTAATATAAGATTTGATTTACTAAAATTTGAAGTAAAATGAATGAAAAAATCTTAAAATTTAATTTTGGAATAATTTTAGGCTACAAGAATAAAGGAATAATACCACTTGGAATAATTAAGGGGCTGCAAGCTCCATTATAGCAATATTGTGTAGGCCAGAAGCAGCAAAACGTTAAGGAACATTGAAGTTAAAATTAAGAAAAAAAGGGAATATTGATTAATTTCACTAGACATAAATCATAATCGAAAAGATATATATATGGAATTAATTTATTTTAATTTTCTTAATTTTCCATTAATCCTTCTCTTTCGAAAAAGAGATGTTCTGAAATTTTTATAAAAAAGAAAAAAAAGTTTGCACCATCTACATTTTGGACATTCTATCTTCATCCTCATCATCATTCTTTTTAGTATTTCACAGATATATTAAAAATTTTAATAAGAAAAAGGCTAATGTTGATACTTGATATAATGTTTGTAAATAAATTTATAATTCATATATGTGGTGCAACAATTAATGCCTTTCCTTTTCTTCGGTTTCGCAAATGTTCTAAATGGCCGTTCAAATCTCTCTATCTTTCTTATAATCACGATCAATCAAATTTTTCATGAGGGTCCCCGTTTATCTTAAATATATGGTCCATGGTTCCAGAAAGAAGCTCTTCAATTGTCAACCGTTAGTCATTTCTATTTCATAATTGTGATGATCTATTTATAGGATTAAAATTTCAAATTGAGCAAATTTATTCTAACTTATATCTCAATGTTATTAATATTAATTAAAATTTTAAATAATAACTCAAAGTTAATTTATTAAATTTTTAGATAATTTTTTACTTTTAATAATGAATGTTTATATACACATGTTACTATATTATAAAATATATGTTAATATTATTATTAATTTAAATTTTATTAATTGTTATTAAATAATATATTCTAATTTTATAAATTCAACAACTAAAATATATGCTAAATTCAAGTAATTAATTTAAAAAATAAAGCTAATTTAATATAACTAAAATTTAAAAGTGAGAAAAGATACTTTTACCGTAAAATTTAGAGTTTTCCAAGAGAAATCTATAAAAAAAAATATATTGTATAAAAAGTAAGATATCAAAAAAATAATTATAAAAATTATAAAAAATTATGTGATTAAAAATTTTTCAGAAATAACTTTCTAAGATTATACAAGTTACTTATATTTGGATATTTAAGGAACCTATTAAGATCAATTAACTTAAATCTTAGTTATTTAATTAAAAATTTATTTTAATATGGCCAAAAAATATCTCACTAGAACTAGAAAAATATTTAAACAACTAAGGCAGTGTTTGTTTTTTTTTTACTAAATATCTAAAAAATTAAATTCAGAATAGATATAAATGTCTTATTCTAAATTACTTGATCATTTTTTGTATGAAATCTAAATAGAAGTATTAAGTTATTTATTTTTAAATTACAAATATCTGAACATTAATATTTTTATTTTTATATTCTTATAATTTTAAATATTAAATCGATAACAAAATCTTAAATTTTTGTTACAATTACTCATATTATATAAATAAAATATATGTGTTTAAAATTAAAAAAATATTTTGATACATTTAAATCTGAATTAATAAAGTAATAAAAATAGTAATATTTATGTTATTTTATTATATTATATTTTTTAAGCAGCAAACTTCATTGACAAAAACATGTGTATCTTAAAAAAAGTATTAGGTTTTTAAATAGATAAGTTTGTAAATAAATTAATTACATAAGGATATTTTTGTGAATATCATTTATTAGCTTTAACCTATTATGGTTAAGACAAAAAGTTAAAAAAATAATTTTTAGAATCAAAAAATATCTTTAAAAGGTATATTAAATGAAAAATGAATTTAATTATTTAAAATAGATAAATTCAAATAATTAAATATTAAGAAAAATAAATAAATAAATAAACTTTAACTAAACAAAATTTGGAGAAATTTTTTTCCAATGTATCTGAAGCCTCTAGTGGGCCTTAGCTAATTCCTCCTTTGAAAATGATGTTATGTCTCAAAAATTAGGACTTGTTAATACATATTGTCCCAAGGCTGCGCCAACATGTATCCAATTGCTTATTTTTGTGATTGCATTTTCAAATTTGTGCAATTAAAAATTTGTAATATAAAAATTAAAATACATAACTTAATTGTTGAAATTAAAGAGATTGTACTCATACATTAGCATGTTGTAGTCAAGCCCCAAAAGTTGAGAAACAAATTAATATTTAGGGAGCATTTCATAATCATTATATAATGAGATTGTACTGAATTTTATTCAATCTAGCTCACATTTGACATCACCATTAAGATGAGGATAAATGGTATGCGATTCAGTCTTATGCCATAGTCAATAATACAATAAGTTATTCTCACAATTTAAATTAAGAATTTTAATTATAAAAAATTATAGTAAGAAATATTGTAATTCATAATGAGAGTACCCAATATATAATGACTATATAATAAAAACTCATTCCAAAACTAACTGTAACTTGAGGGAGGATAATGTCCAATCTATATATAAAGAGGGTAGAGGTTTGGTGTAATATGCGATAGTGTCAACATCCCTTCAAGCAAAATGTAAAAACATGAACCTAATGCAATGTGCTATAAGTGTTATCATTATGTAAAATGTGGAGACGTGAACAAAGCGAAGGAATGAGAGTAATATTCTTTCACGCAAAAACATAAAGACGTGAACGAAGTGAAGGATCGAGAGTGCCCACCATCATCGCAGGATCTAGAGGGACTAAACACTGATATATAAGAACTTTGCTTTGGAGGACCCAACGTTGATGCATAAAAATAGAAGAACCCAATATCGACGTATAAGGACTCTGAATGGGTTTAGATGGATAAGACTCAATCCCCAAACTAGCTGACGACTATAAAGTGTCCAATCAATATATAAGAAGTGTAACAACCTTAATCAATGGCAATATGGGATTCGTGTTATCATATAAAATATTTAATAAATTATAAATTAAATTTTTATTAATAAAATATAAATTTTATGATTGTAAAGAAAGATTATTTAATTATGTGAGAACTAAATTTAAATTGTCATTTAAATATTTAGTTAATTTTTAATGATCAAATAAATATGTAAATCAACATCCATCCCATCTTTAATTAAACTAAGTGCAAATAATATGATTATCTGCCTCTGTCATATTTAGCCCAACATGCTAATGGATCCTATCAAATTACACAAGTGGATAATTATTGAATTGGACTTGGTCAATAAATTCATGATTCTATGCGTCTCACGTTGAAGGTTCTTGCATTAAAGCCAACTTCAATATTTGATCAAGATTCATGGACACACATGAAATAGAATGAGCATCTGTATTTGCATTTACAAAAGCATGTCTTACTTCAAACTTGGTTGCTAACTGGTTTTCTTCAAATTTACTTCTTCTTCTTCCTTTTTACCTTCTATAATTATGGATTATCAACTAGCTTTCATATCAAAATCAGTCAGAAAAGATGAAACTGGCAGCTAGGATGAATCATAATGTCCATTCCCGATTCCTAAACAGGTTCGAGGTATTTTCTTTATCATTTTCTTTTTCTGAAAAAACAACCGATTCATTTGATTAGGAACAAAGTACAAATAATTTATAACAGGATATAATCGGTTAGGTCATTAATAACTGACTGACGATTATGAAGAAAATCAGTGCAAAATAAAAACGAACGAGATTTTTACCGCTCTTTCTCCAGCGGACAAAGAGGAAGTTGAGAATGTTGGTTGCGTGTTCTGTGGGTTAGAGAAAGAAAGAGTTTCTGGACGGTAGCGTTCATGTTGTCAATTTGATGTTTGTGAGCTCTGGAATTCTTGGCTTAATTCAAAGTCGCAAAAGAAAGTCAATTCATCAATACTTATTCGTTCTAAGCCGTGATGCCCGATTCAAATATTATTGTGATTTGACAGTTAAATTGTCAACTTGTCTTTAATGCCTCCAGCAAATAACAACCACAACAACAATTTTTTTTATCCCAATATTAATAATAAGTTACTACTGGCAAAGACAGCGGAAAGTAGAACAGCAGGAGAAATCTATAGAAAAAGAAACCACCTGGGCACTGAAAGCCTTCTTGAAATGGACCTTTTGAATGAAGGAATCTCCTTCACAAACATGAACACTATCATAAACGCAACTGGCAAAGGAGAAAGCAGTCAAGAGCTGTTTCTCACTAAATCCAGTAACGGAGGTGCTGCTGCATAAGACACAGAATTAGAAGCCACATTAAAATTCCCTGCAATGACTTTATTATATATATATGTATTTCAAATGCTGGGCTACGAGACTGGGGGTTAGCCCTCCCCTGTTTTATATCCTTCATGCGCTCTAAAAGGTGCAGGATTTCATGCTAAAACACTTTTATTTAAACTCTGTCAGCTAGGATGGCTTATGAAAATAGAAAGGTCAATCATACATTGAGATAATTAATGCTGCCTCATACTGCAGCTACAACAATAAAACGGGTAAAATGGAACTTAAAAGATATTAAAATTAACCGTACGGAGTCCTCCACTCCTCAACAAAAATTTCATCCTTTCTTGTTCTTTTTCTCTTCCTGCTCAAGAAGTTCCTCTAGCAACTTATTATCCAAGCACTCAAGCTCAATAATTTCCTTTCCTCTCTCCTCCATATTTCCCCGCACTGATGAAGATGAAGATGAAGAAGAAGACGAAGAAAAGGATGTACCAGCAGAACCCTCATTTACCATATCAGGATACTCATGAGGAAAATTAAGAATGGCCAATGAACCTCTCATAGAATAAGCAGCTCTATCATAAGCTCGAGCAGCATCTTCAGCAGTGTTAAAAGTTCCAAGCCAAACACGTTGCCCATGTCGATTCGAATCGCGTATCTCCGCGGCAAACTTTCCCCACGGCCTCCGCCTCACTCCTCGATATTTCACCTCTCCTCCTTCGTTAGCCTTTCGTTCATCCATGTAGTGTTTTAATCTGTTTCACTGCTTTCTGCATGGCTCGTGTGCTTGAAAGCTCTATATATACGGCTAGAAAAAGACATAATTTGGTTGATCTAGGGTCCACTTTAGCCGCTTGGTGACTTCTGTAGATGAGAATTGTTCACATGTGTTTATTAGAAGTTTCTATAATGACTGAAACTGGAGTTTATTCGAGTCCAATGTATCTGGCTGAGTCAAGGTGGTGGCTTTTGATCTGAGAAAGTACTCTTTTCTGAGATGTCAATGTTTGTGACAAATTTTAATATTTAAATTAAAATAAAGAAGAGAATGGAGGATTTTCCCTGATTGATGTCACACTCGCAAAATACCGGACTCGTGCGTCAGTTATGAGTTCAGTTAGATTACGTATTTATGATTCTCTCTCGTTATTTGTATTATGATTATGTTATTTTTATGCTGGTTGACGCGAGTGTTTAAGATTAAAAGATGCTTTTGAACATAGTTCTAGTGGTGGAGACGAATTTTACGTTGTCACCATTAACAATAAGAAATTAAAGTTTGATATTTTGTGTCAACTGATTTTGCACTCCCTCCAAATTTTATTTTTTGAAAAAAGATACATAGTACTATAGATTCCAGTACATGTAATCATGCAATTGGATCTGGCTATGACTCTTTTGGATTGAAAAGTTTGATTGTATTCGTTATCTTCTAGTTTGAGAATCAGAATTTCTCCTTTTTCAATTTTTTTCTGAGATATTGCTCGTTCTATTGAAGAGCTAGGGGGAGGTAATCAATTTGTGCTACCCTTAAAAAGAGAAAAGTATATCTTAATAAACTAACCAAGATTGATAGCGACATTAGATGTAATGTATATATATGCATGATGGTCGATCGTCCCAGCAACAATGCATGCTTTTTCATCTTTTGAAAAACAAAAGAAAAGCAACAATGCGTGCTTGTTCAAAGAATTTGACCTTATAAAATTTGGATTGACACTAATTTTTAAAATGAAAACCTTTCCTTTTTGTTTTGTTCTGTTGTTGTTACACAGATATATGATTGACAATATGCCTGGCATTGAGTGTCTCATGAATTGATTGGGCAAATTGCAATTATATTGTGATTGAGGTCTATATTTGTATGAGTGCTTCTATACATTATGATGTTAATAGCTGGGAATTGCTATTATGAAAAGTAATTTGTAATTTTGTTTAATATTGGATGTACCGAGAGAAAAACGCTCCGACCTTTGAATAATTGAATGAAATATATAATATGTTTTTATTATTGGAATTTTGTAACAAGCCTTTCTTTTTAAAGTAAACTCCACAAGAGTCCTTAGAATAATATATTAATAAGCAAAACGGCATAAAAAAAGAGTATAGAAATCCCTCGAGATTGCAGAGAAGTGTCCTCATGGGCATGAAGAACCAATTAAGTTAACCAAAAATTAGGAGCACAAAAGAAATATAAAGAACGAGTTAATGGGACAACAGAATTGATAGAGAGACGGAGGTTTAAATGGGTCCGTTCTTTCTTATAATAGGGCTTTTCTCAACAACAAAAACTTAGTTTTTGGAGCCATGAGGCCCGTCATTATGATCTTACAGCAATACGCCAATTAATAAATAAATGAAATTTTTAATTTTAATTACCAATAAAAAATATAATTTATGTTGTAGAGATAAATCTCATGATCTCTTGGAAATATAAGAGTTTAAAAAGTAAACTTATTTAAGTATTTTGTATAAAATATATTTGATCTTCGTTCCAATTCTTTCACAGAAGAAGATAAAGACAGGCCATTAAAATTTCTTGTCTTTTCTCAAAAAATAAATAAATAAATAGAAGAAGAAGAAGAAGAAAGAAAAATATAACTTGTGTAAGATGAGATGAACCATTGAATATTATTTGCTTATAACCAAACAAATTCTGTACAAGAATAGAAATAACACGAGTAAAAAACGGAGGATCAAAGATTGACCAGTCAAATTGAATCGAATGAACTGAAACCAACTGAATCATATATCCAATTTTTGTTTGATTTTCAATATTTATAATTACGGAACCAAAATTATCTGTTCAATTCTCAATTTAAGCCACTGAAACCAAAAATAGAAACAAGAACCAAGTAAAATATATGGTGTAATAACAATTTAATTCCTGATTTTTGGTAAATTAGAATATTCTTTAATTTTATAAGTAATTAGCCCGGATTTAGTGATTTAAGTTATTTTATATTGTCCACACGGCTTTTTTTTTTTTTTTTTTCAATTCGTGTTTGCGAGTTCGTAGCATGCTTCTCCCACAAGTTATCGCTGGCCATAGATAGAAAAAACAAAACATAAAACCACAGCCACAAATTTTCATTCTTAGCAGCCATCCATTTTACTTTGCACCCTTCCTTCTCGTTCATCTGAAAGTCTTCAATCTTCCTTATATTCATCTCGTGGCATCTTCAAATCTAAGCTTCTTTTCTCCTCCTCTCTTGTTCACACTCCATAGATACGCCGCCAATGTTGCTTTCCCTCACAACTTGTTCTTTCGTGATCGTGCTCTTGGGAAAATTTGTTAACCTCAACCTCAACATTATTGTAATGTCTTTTGCTCGAAATCCATTTATATTTATTTGACTTTATTTTTGTATAAGATCAAGACTTACATTCACTGTATCCTATCAGTTAAACCAATCAACTAATCGGCCATTTAAACTATCAAATAATAACAAATCAACTAATAGGCCATCTAAGCTACCAAATAATTTAACTGGTGTCTATTAATTAGTTTAGGTTGAAGAGACGTCATACATTAAAGCCATTGTCTTTTAATAAAGTACGTTAATTTTATTCATTTATGCCTCAAATTTGTAGTATGAATAATTTTATTGATTCACAAATGATAAGTTTCATTAGTACAATTTATTTGTTAAAAATATTTTACTAATTTATTATGATTTTGGTACATGAATTATAATACTTATTCTACCATTTAGAGGTATTTGGGTTATTTTACCACCCAAAGGTATTTTTATTATTTTTTGCTAGATGAGTGAGTGAATGTTATATAGGTGTAGATAACGTTTAATTGAGACAAAGTGCAAATTTTAAAAAAGTTTCACTAAGAAATGATTGAATTTGAAAGGAGTTTCTAGTTGTAAGCCTTGTTGAACACCTGATATTTAGGATAAATTTTTCATTAATCGAGACCTTCAATTGACTAATTGATTTGTGATGCTCGAAAAAGGAAAAAAGAAATTGAGTTTAAAAAAAAAATTGGAATAGAAATGGATGTCGGATGAAGGTAAAAATAGGGCTCAAAAATAGAGAAAAAAGCAAGCTAAAAAGAGAAACACGTGGGCTAAGGGGATAGAAGATGTCCAAGTTGAGGCCTCCATTAGGACCAGAGCTAAACTTGGCGTCAATCATGGCTAGATGGTAGTAAATAGTGCCAATCATGGTGCCAGCCATGCACAAGGAGAGGGAAATTTGCCTTAACTAGCATCAAACTTGGTGTAATCAACGTTGAGCTCACTCATTTTCTTCGTGAAATTTTAATTTTGCTCCCTTCTAAAATTATCCTTTTTTTTTTATACTCATGGACATTTTAGACGTTTTACTTTCCATTATATAGGCCCCTAAAACCCTCAAATTTCTCATTTCTCTCTTCTCCTCTCATCTTTCACATTCTCACCCTCTTCCTTTCTTTTTGAATCCAAAGCCCACTTCATAAAATTTTGCATTTTTTCAACTTTTTACTTAAAATAGCTTTAAATCATTGTTCTAAGCCTATTATGACAGTTATTTTCATGATTTGAACAAGAGTTGGTTCAAGAAAAATCTAGGGTTTTGAGTTTAAATTAGAAACTTTCATATTTGGTGAAGATTCAACCTTCTTAATCTCAAATCGACTTCTAAATAAGGTTTTTAACCTAATTCTAAGTATTAAATTGTAGTATAATTAAATTTAGAATCTAGGCTTTACTGTACATTTAGAAAATTTAAAAAATTAGACTTGATTTTAATTGATTGAATATGAATTTGAAGAATTCAACTAGATAACATTGTGTTAAGAGTTAGTATATCTTAAATTAAAGTTTTTACAAATTGAGTAAGGAATTATTATTTACAATTACTGTTCATTCGAAAACGTATGGATTAGAAAGCTAATTTGCCTTTTCATACGAGCTAGAGATGATTTTAGTGATATAAGTATGGCCATGCGATTTTATTTCATAAAAATTAGATAAGTGATCAAAAACAAGCATAATCATAATATATTGGGTTTGGTTAGGAAATTTTAGTATTTTAAACATATTAATAGTACATAAACTGTATTAATTTTTATTTGAGATTTAAAATCGATAAGATTATTAGTATATATGTGATTTAGGCTTAGAAAACCCTAGAGATGAAGTGCTGAGGCGCAAGGGATAAAAAAAATGTATACTCTTCTTATACTAGGAGTGGATTTATTTCATTTAAAAACTTTTAAAATGTGTTTTAAGGAAACTTATTTGTTTTATGAATTAAGAAATAGCTTTATTATTATTTTTGTTTAACAAACATGAATGGCCTGATTATTTTAATGTGTGGATTTGTATATAAGGTTAAAAGGCTAGCTATAATGAAATGATATTTTATTAACATGTTTTGAGTCATGATGATATATTTCTAAATGCTTTGATATTAGATTTCATGAGATTGCGTAATGGATTCATTTTATGATAATGATAATGACTGGAAAGCCATATGTAGCTATAGAGTCAAGTAGCTTAGAGACAAGCTAAGGTAGTGGCTATTCTCGGTGAGAGAGTACACCGGTGAGGCCAGTATAAGAGAGATTATAATCTTATTTGTAGAATGACCCATTAAGTGAGAATGTTAAGGATAAATACGTATGGATTCATGTGTTATTTAAGGTCAATGTTAATGATGGGCCTTTTTTTTTTACAAAAATAGTATGACTTTTACTTGAAAATGTATGTATATTATTTTATTTGACTTGCATTATTTTATACAAAAAAAAAAGATCACTACTAGCT
>JAWDEX010194598.1:0-12278 GCA_035221805.1 Trichilia hirta
TTGCCATAAATAATAATAGACAAATTCTTTACGTACACTAGTACTCTACAAATCTCAAATTTAAAGGGGAATATATATATATATATATATAAATAAAATTTTAAAATTACATAAAATTTTAATAATTTGAGAGTTGAAAAGTAAAATTTGGTTTTTAATAATAATAATAATAATAATAGCTCATAATAAAATATAGATAGTAAACTAGTTATTTAATTTTAAAATAATTTTATTTTTAATTTAAAATTATTTTAATACATAAATAGGGGGAAATGGGGCAGGGCGGCCCGTTTCCACGTCAAATTTTGCCATCCGTCACCATAGGGACGGACAAGTCCCTGAGATTCAAAAGAGTTCTAGTAACTGAGATTCAAATATTAGATTTATTATATATTAAGAGCAAAGTTCCCCAACCAATTAAGCTAGTAATGATTATATTTAAACTAATAAATTTGTTATGTTAATTTCTATCTTTAATATTATTGTTTGAAAAATAATTATTATTTTTATAATATTATTAATGTATATAATTTTTTATAAATTAATTTGACAGTGTCATATAATATAAATTAATGTGATAATATTATATAATTAATACCTATTTTATTAGATAGAAAATAAATAATATTTCTTTATACGAATTATTTTTTAAATTAAATATTGCTAGAATTCTAAATTATATTTTAATATTAAGATTTTAAATTAATAATATTAATATTAAAATATAATTTAAAATTTTAGTATTATTACTTTTTTAAGTGTTAATTAAAAAGAATTTTCGTTGCTTTAAAAAACACTTTTAAATTCTTCACTTGCTGCTCTAAAATTATAGAATATTTAGTAATTATATTATATTTATATAAAAGGTTATATTTTTAATAATTAATTTTGCTCTCATTTTTATATAATAAATATTAAAAATTAAACAACATTTTCTTATATTAATTATTTTTTGAGTAAATAATGCTAAGATTTTAAATTGTATAGAGATTTTTAGTTTTATTATTTTTTTCAAAAGAGTTAATTAAAAGAGAGAGTTGTGTTAAAAAAACACCAATTAATTTATTTAAATATTAAATTAGATAGTTTCTCCTAAACGGAGAAAACCGCAAAAAAGCCGTAAACCCCAAGAAACCGCCTTGGTCGTCTCCTCCGCATCACCATCAACCCTCAATAGATCTCCAAAGGCAGTATTAAATAAAAATGACTTCATGGGAGTCCTACGCTTCTGATTCAATGTTGGTTCAATATCTGATTCCCTTAAACCTACGCAAAACCCTTTTCACTTCTCAACACCCCCAGGAATCCGCCAACACCGCCCCATCTAACAACAATCAAAGAACGCAACTACTTAAAGAAGAGGCCAAAATCAAGAGAGAAATCGTAAAGGCAACCAGAACTGGAAAACCCGAATCGTTGAAGCCACATTTGGGTCAAGCAATACCCCTTGGCGAGCACTACGTGTGTGCGTCGTTTCTCGAGGAACCGGAATCGGATTGCAAAGTCTGGTAGTGGCGTGGACACGTTGTAACTCATAGTGAAGCGAGGGGGTACACGCAAGAGTATGCGTATGGCAGTCGCTTTGAGAGGATGATGAAGAAGATTATTAGCGAAGAGAGTGAACAAGAGAGGGTTCGGGGTTTGGGTTGAGAGAGTTTATTGGTGGGTCGAACTTGATGGATGGAAGAGTCTATTGCAGTAACTTGAGTGAAAATTCTCGGAGGTAATGATTTTAATTTGATATATTTGTTGCATTTTCTCATTGCGTAATGACGAGAAATTAACGTTTTTTTAATTTTTTATCAGTTCTTAAGGAAATCTTGTTGAAATTTGCACGAATTTGTGTTCTGTTTTGTGGATTTTGGACCTCTGAATTCTTTTCTTTGGATGCCCACAGCATTGAAATTTTGATGAAATAATACTTTGTTTTGATACTAGATTCCGAACCTGCAATGAATCACTGGCGAGGATTATCATAACCTAATCCAAGGTTTATAATAATCCGCTTTTGATACACTGAGTTATCGTAGAATTTTCTTTATGCCTGTGCTGAAAATATCTGTCATTTTCTAACTCCAGGATTGGTATTGGCGTGGATTTATTTGTTGATATTAATCAAATTTATAGTGGCTATAGTTGTGATTGTGAAAAAAAAGCGCAATTGATTCGGGTCTTATGATATCATTGTCTATTCTTTATTTGATAATCATTGGAATTTGTGCAACATATGTATGAGTATTCTGTTTTTAGGGTGTTCCATGGTATCTTGTGTTGCATTGGCTAGTGATCTTATTTATATTGTTTGGATATCATCTTTGTGCATTTCAGGGGTAACCTAAGTTATATAGAAACAGAGAGTTTCTGTAAAGTACTACTATTGAAATTACCGGGATTCAGACATTGTGTTTAAGTTTAGTTGCTGACGGTTTCTACTGAGCTGATAGTGAGAGAAGATATCAGATAAAAAGAAATATTTGTTTTCATTGGTTATTAGTTTACTCGTTCCACGCCATTATGAACTAGTTATACTTTTTTCATTTGTAGTTTCTCTTTCTGTTTGGTTTGGACCTCATTGTCCTTTCTTCTGGTCAATGGACACTTTCACTGATTGAAAAGGGAAAATGCAACTCATTTTAATATTACTTGTTCTAGTGACAAATTTGTATCTGCTTATCCTGCAACATTGTGAAATATATGACTATTAAATTGAATGAAGAAAAACCATCATTTAGTTGGTGCATTCTTTAATGTGTAACCCTGATATTATTTCATTGATAGATGCATTTTGAAAGCCATATTCAGAGGACTGAAGTAAGGATTCCTCCAAAGCGCTCAATCTATCAGTCAACTTCATGATTCATTACCCCCTTTTCCTTGAAAATTGCCTTTTAAACCATCAATTTTAAAGTACTAGGCTAGTGCTCTTGTAATTTAATTCAATCACCTTTTGTAAGGAATATTTTCTTAAGTAGGCGGTGCCTATTCATGTGAGAGCAGTACATTGATGACTTGTTGATGGTTTACAATTTGACTTGGCATCTTGTAGTATCATAATAAATGTATTATCTTAAGATGCAGCTCTGATAAGGAGTTAAGGATGGTCATGCTCTTGTGCAATCATCATAATTGGTGATGTCTTCTGACTTAGTAAGTTCCATAGGGAACTATTAGGTTATTTTATCTCACAGGTCATAATAATGAAATGAGGATATGTCATGTTATAAGACTAATAATGGTGTTGGACATGTCAACGTAGAGCAGTGATTTTGTGACTTGCTAGCACTTCAACCTGATAATTATTGGGACTATCCGGTCTATTTCTGCTTACAGTGTGCAGGCACTGTCTTTATTCATTATTCATCCATCAGAATTTTTTCCCTTCAATTTGCTGAGCTGGTTTAAATTGTTTTTCGGTATTCTTGGTTGGTAATACCACAACTCTGTCCGTCTGTCGATTCATTTGTATCACACTGTGGACTTGTGCATATGCAAATGTAGCGTTGTCATGCATGAGTATATCAGTCTCCACATTCTTACCACGTGGACAAATTTTCATAATCTATCTTTCTTCCCAGCCTAGTCTTCCCCGGTATCTTTTACGTTAATTCCTTGCTTAGTTTGCTCATTATTACATGCTTGAACTTTTGTTTTATTTGAAACTTTATGATATTTTAATATGGCCATTCCCTTATTTGTGTGTTTTTTTAAATTGATTTACAGGATTTAGGAGCTGATGTTTTGAAGAGCCTGAAGATCTAAAGCACAAGTTTAAAAGAATTATTAAGGTTTTAAATTTTGATTGTTCTTGTGAGAGCTTCCCTGGGGGGAGAGGAAAAACCAGACCAGGGCTGCACTCATTTACCTTCTGAATTTTCCAAACTCTAGATTTTTTGGTTGTTTTGACATCTTTAGTTGGCAAGTAATAACTTATCTATCTGAAACATTATATTTTATATGACAATTGAAATCTGAATTTCTTCTATTCCTTGGCCTGTCTATTTGTCATATGCTTAAAACTTGAAAGAAGGGGAAAATGGCACATTCGTTTTAAGATTTGTCTCCATTCTATGCCTAGCAAAAACATTCTGGTTTGTTGCATGGCTACTTGCATGGGGTGATTATCTAAATAATTTAATGTGATTTTTAATTCATAATTGTTTAGTAGGCGTCATTTATCAAACACTCTAAATTGTCCATACGACATTAGCAGACAAATCATCAAAGGTCGAGAAACGCTAAGATTTTGTTAACGGCATTTGTGAAGTCTTTTAATACCGAATTTCTTCAGTATGTGTTCATTGGAAGCTTTCTGGGAGCTTTCATAAGCGGATTAGTCCTCTACATTGAGGAATTGAATTTCTAGACATTCAACAAAAATAATTATTTCGCTTCACAAAAGGTTGGCATTTCACGGAATTCAATTGAGAAAAGAAACGCTTCGTCATATATTCGGGGGTCGGATTTTTTGGGTGGGGAATTTAATTTGTAAAATCGTCGAAAATGGTTTTGAATCTCTGATTTCAAGCAAGAAATTTGTCCCTAATTTCACGGCCGCAATGCGAACGCAATCCAAGGGTGTTTACGCAATTGGATTAAAAATAAACCTAGGAGGTACTCCCGCCTCGCGCAAGTTTGATCTCAATAGATGCTAAGATGAAACCGCCAGACAAATCATCAATCCATAGCAAATCCCAACCGTCCACTTGGTCCAAAACCTTAACGCAGTCGATGGCTCCCGTACATGCCATGCCATTAATCCTCGATGGAAACTAGCACACATCCAATTCGAACCACATTCACCGTCGATTCATCAGTAAACCAAAGCCTTATCCAACGATCCACGCTTACCACGTCGCGGATCCGCCTGAAACCATGCATACGATTTAAACTCCACATCCTCTATCTATGTACTTTTTCCGACTCGGACTTTTCACATTGCGTTTTTGTATCTGTAGCACAGGAAAAAACCTCGAAGCCTTGGCATTTTTCTCTTTGAAGGAAAATCTAGTCCAATGGCACCGAAGGCAGAGAAGAAGCCAGCTGAGAAAAAATCCGCCGAGGAGAAGAAGACTTCGGTTGCTGAGAAGACCCCGGCAGAGAAGAAGCCAAAGG
Organism: Trichilia hirta; assembly: GCA_035221805.1. Taxonomy (NCBI): domain Eukaryota; kingdom Viridiplantae; phylum Streptophyta; class Magnoliopsida; order Sapindales; family Meliaceae; genus Trichilia; species Trichilia hirta. Next base: position 5,113 of record JAWDEX010194598.1, read on the forward strand.
CTGGCAAAAAGCTTACAAAAGATGCCACTTCTGGAGATAAGAAAAAGAAGCGTATGAAGAAGAGCACCGAGACATACAAGATCTACATATTCAAAGTCTTAAAGCAAGTTCATCCTGATATCGGAATCTCAAGCAAGGCTATGGGAATTATGAACAGCTTTATCAACGATATTTTCGAGAAGCTAGCCCAAGAAGCTTCCAGGTTGGCAAGGTACAACAAGAAGCCCACTATTACTTCTCGGGAAATTCAGACGGCTGTCAGACTTGTACTTCCCGGTGAGCTGGCCAAGCATGCTGTTTCTGAGGGCACAAAAGCGGTTACTAAGTTTACTTCGTCTTGAAGAAGTTGGCTTGGTGGATTTCCTGTTATAGTTGTGTAGCTAGTATGTTAGAACTTTAGTTGATGAATATGATATTATGTTCTTTTTTGTTGGATTTTAGGGTTTTGTTTTGACGTATTTGAAACTTAGATCTGGTTGATTGAAATTATGTTCATGTGAGTTATGGTAGAAAATTAAAGCAGAATATGCCGTTGTAATTGTTCTCGTTCAATGTTAAGTTCATATGTGATTTGAATGATCATAAATGACGCTTTCCCCTTTTGGGCAAGGATGATATTTATGGCAGTGTTCGATTTTGGGTGAGAGTTTATCTTTCTACTAGTTAAATTGGATATCATTATGTTTGGTTCTGTGAATATCTATTGTGTTTGCTTCGGTGGTTTCAGTGAGTTGTAAGTTTGGAAACGTGTAGGAGTTGCAGTGATTATGGATGGAAGTTCTCTTCTTTGTTCATGTCTGGTTTACAGTGTCTTATTTATTGTTTATGGTGGAGATTGCAATGAGGACTTATGTTTCTTTGTCAGCGTTCCAAAAAATTGTTGAATAAGGTCATGTGGTGGTGGTGGCTTTTATGTTAATCTATGCTCATCAGCCAACTTTTATGATTTCTTTCTTAGTGTCAGTTTAGTTTTAGTTGCAGCTTTCAATTATTTCTTGAATTAATATTATTAGTCGGCTTGCAAAGTTATTTAGTTGGTGGCTGGGACTGGTCGTGGGACTTGGTTTTAATTTTCAATTTCTAGCGCTTTTTTTCCTGTGTTTTCATATGGTTAATGAATAATGCCATTGGGGGTGGATGAATGATATTGTTAAAAGTCATCGATTTGATTCAATTAATGGAGCATTTTGTTCTCAAAATAAAAAAAATAATCTTCAGGTAAATATGTGTTGGCTTGAGTTTGTCATTGCTTGATGTCTTGAGTTCTGCCAGTTCCAAATCAAGTTTTCCCTTGCTGTAGGAGCCAGTGTAGAGAGTTGGAGTTCCAGGTCATTTTCTTTTATAGGGTGGCATTTTAAGAAAATGAATTTCAAACGCATTATGAATACAACTACAGTGTATAACCTTTAAGTACGTTCCATTCGGCTCCAAATGGGTATTTTAACAAGAGAAAGCTTAATCAGAAACAAGTGAGAATATGGAAAGAATGATGCCTTTTTGTTTTAGATCATCCTGCAATTCACAGGCGAGTTTTTCTTTATGTTGCTCTTCTAATGATTGGCCATGGCTACTCGGTCGTATCATTTCAGTTTCTGCTTTATGATATCTGATTGGCTAGAATTTGACATTTACGAAGTCATTATTCTTCTCCGACCCCGGCCCCCAATATTTCCACCCAATTCTATCACACGTGCTTGGTTTATTCATAATTTGGAAGGCTGAAGCAATTTTCTCTTCTTATTTCTCTCTTCTTCTCTGTTCTGATAAACCCCTTGCGACTTATTAGATTGTGCTTTATTTTTATAATTAACAATCTTGAATCAGAAGCACTTCGTCGTTTTCTTCTATTGGACATACTTTGATCATTGCTTTAACACGAGAGTTGCAATAGGAAGGCTTTGAGTTATGGAGTATGATCAGATCTCAGACTTGCGTTTCTTCGTGTGAGTTCACCGTACCCATGTTGCATTGAGGCAAGAGAGCATCTTTGGATTGACATCTCTCACCCTCTCCATGCGATTATACGTGTTACGTACATCTTTCCTCAAATTTGATATAATAATGCCAAAAGCTTATACACGCAAAATTATCTGCACAATCCACAGACTGTTGAGCTGAATTTTCCTTTTTCCTACGTGTAAAAATTGTTCCTTCACATACCAATGATAGCCACAAGAAGGGCCTCTGTTAACGAATTCTTATTTGAGTTCCTTTAAATGTTTTATTGTTCTTTATTTGCTTTTCTGATGATACACAAGTCAAGTTTATCATCTATTCGAAGGTTTGATCTATTGATCGTATCTGTGTCATCCTTTATAGCTTTTATTGTTTTTGTTAATACCAATTACTATGGCTTCTTGAACAAGCTAAGACTTCCCTTGATTTTTAAATACTTTTCTTGTTGAACAAGACTGCTAGAAGTCTAAAACATATTATGATCTAATGGGAGTTCATTTTTGTAGCTCAAATAGTTAACATTGGCGAAGGGCAGAAGTCATTAAGTATCTACTTTCCTACAAAGTATTTAAATAAATGACGAGCATATCATAGCCTGGTGAAAAGTGCAATTCATGACTTGCTCACTTCAGGGCAGAATTTGTGAGTTCCATTTTCATTTCAATCCCCTTGTCTTAACTATTATTTTCCAGTTCTCAAGCATTTTACGTGTTCGAAAGAATCAGTCAGCTTTCTTCAAAACTGTGCAAGGTAATTGCTTGCATTGTACTTGCGACATATCAGTTTTTTCCTTTTTTTTTTTTTAAGAAACTGACAATAATAATTTTTTGTTCTTCTCCGATTTAACGTTCTGTTTCAGAGCGCTTTTAAATTTCAGGATTATGACATGCAGCCGCCAGAACATCCTAGTATTGACGTGACATGAAAGCAGCAGTGTGTACAGTGCTATGTTGGACGCCATACAACCTACGCTTAGGCCAGAAAATCGTCAGATCTTCTAATCTTAGCAATTTTATAAATTCAGATTGACCATTAAATTCCATAGGATGACAGTACTAATGACCGCTTTCATGGACCTCAGTATAATTCCTTTGATCAGTCCCGAATCCGCACCTCAGCGTCAAATGTAATTGTGTTGGATGCAACGCGCACTTGTAAGGGGAAAAAAATGAAGAAGAAAAAAGTCTTTGTCCATACAATATTCCTCCTAATATAATATTTTTTCTACTTTAAAGTAATAATTTTGGTGAATATAAAGAATATAAGTTGCAGTTCAATGAGGTCCACGTTTTTTTTATTATACTGAAATTCGTGCATATATTACGGGGTTTCCTAACGAATGCTGCGTTTGGAAGTAAAGAATTAAGAATAGCTGGCATCCCCCCTAACCTAGCAAAATGTAAAATAGATGCATGTGCTAATGCCCATTAACGCCACTAAAACTGTACAATTACACAGTGTGAATTGATAGATTATAAAATTAGTAATTTACTGTACATTTTGAGAAACAGAAATGATGTAATCTTCGGAAATTGATTTTAACAAATAATTCTATCGTAAGTATATTTTTATAAAACAATAAAAATTCTAAATTAACTTGAAATAAATTTATAAATTTTATATTTAATTAAAAAAATAATATTATTAAAGTTTAGATAAATTACATAAAAAATAAATAAAATATGATATGATAAAATTTAATAATACGCATCTATTGGGTATAGCGGAGTAGTTTATTCTGGAGGGGCATTTGTGTTAGTTTTGGGTTCGAATTTTTTGGAATATATTCAGGTGTAAGAGTCTGGTGCAGTCGGAGTTTTATCCTATATTTGGTATCACTGCAGTGTGATTCCTGTATATGATCTTAATTGATTCAGGATAAGTACTGTGTGATCTGCGGACACGTACTCCAAAAGAGTGAGTGCCTGACCGTATATAAGCAATCACCGTAGTGATAATTGAGTATAAAAATTTTCTCGTCATTCAAAAAAAAAAAGAAAATTTAATAATACATATTATTGTGTTATGCTGACGGGGGATATGATTAAAATGAATTGCATATATAATTTTAATAAAATTAAATATGTTTAAAAAATAAATTAAATTTAATTAATTTTTATTTATAATTTTATGTAATAATTTTTTGGAAAAATAATTTTTAATATTATTATGCATATAAACTCTTTCAAAATTTAACTAACTTTTTAATAATATAATAAAAAAATTAAAAATTTTTAAAAGCAACATCAATATCACATTGGCGTAAACTAAGTATCATTTTCATACCAATATTACCCAACAAGCTATCATTTTCATACCAATATTACCCAACGAGCTATTATAAGAGTGAAAGTTTGCGGTTTAAATTGGTTTAAGATAAAATTTTAAATTGATTAAATATTACTATTTGAATTTTAAATAATTTAAATTAATTCAATAATATGTTACAAATTATAATTAATAAAATCGCATTATATGATTTAGATCAGTTTAAATTTGGGATTTGTACTTTTACCTTAAATTAAAATAATTTATTAATTTAAATTAAACTCAAAAGATAAAATTTTAAATTTTAATTCGCTTCTCAATTTAAATTTAAATTATAAATTTATTATTTTATTATATAATATTAATAAAATAATTAATATATTATATAATATTAATATTACTATATAATAAAAATAAACATATTCAATATTTATTTAAGTAATTTAGTTTGAAAATTTGTGATTTAAATTAATTTAATTTATAATTTAAATTAATAATAATAATTTATAAATATTAATTTAAAAATTGATTTTAAAATTTTAAATTATTTTAATTAATTTAATTAAGTGATTTGAATTAATTTAGATTAAATTCACTTGAATTTTTTTTATTTTTAAGTTATTAAATTATTATTATTATAATTTTTTTTATAAGAATACGCAAGCAAGCGGTGAGAAACTGCTGTCAATCGAAAAGAGCCATTGACGATTAATTGACCATATGCTTAATTAATGAAAATTTAAAATTTCGTCCTCCAGAATACAGATACGTCACCTATCCGGCACACCAAAATCTTGCAACTTATCTCAGCCGTCCACCTGCTCCACACCACTTAGCCAGATCGACGACTAATACACATGCCAAGTCGTTCATAAGAAAAATAAACCAGCCCATTTCGAACTTCAGTAATATCCATTGTCGAGTCAACACTTTCCGAAGCCTTATCCAACGGTCCAAACTCGCCACGTTGTGGATCCTTCTGAACCAAACCTAACCAATTAAATTCCGCGTATCCTCCATATATAATCTCTTCAACGCTCGATGCTTTTCTTGTGAAGGGTCTCTTTATCTATAGAAAAGGAAAGTATTTCCACGACCTAAATATTTCTGTCGAAGGAAAATCAAATCTCATCCAATGGCACCGAAGGCAGAGAAGAAGCCAGCTGAGAAAAAATCCGCGGAGGAGAAGAAGACTACAGTGGCTGAGAAGGCTCCGGCGGAGAAGAAGCCAAAGGCCGGCAAGAAGCTTCCAAAAGAGGCTGCTTCTGGAGATAAGAAGAAGAAGCGGATGAAGAAGAGCACCGAGACATACAAGATCTACATATTCAAAGTCTTGAAACAAGTTCATCCCGACATCGGAATCTCGAGCAAGGCTATGGGAATCATGAACAGTTTCATCAATGACATTTTTGAAAAGCTTGCCCAGGAAGCTTCTAGGTTGGCAAGGTACAACAAGAAGCCCACTATTACTTCTCGGGAAATTCAGACTGCTGTAAGACTTGTACTTCCCGGTGAGCTGGCCAAGCACGCCGTTTCTGAGGGTACGAAGGCGGTTACCAAGTTTACTTCATCTTGAAGAAGTTGGAATTAAGGGTTTGATGTTGTGTGGTCGTGTAGCTAGTTGGTTAGGGCTTTAGTTATATTAGATGAATATGATTTTTTTCCCCTAATTTTGTTTTGGGTTTTATTTTTTTAATGTATTTGGAATTTGAATCTGGTCATCTTCGATGATGTGAATGTTGATTATGTTAAAAGGTGAAAACTAAGCACATCTTCGCAATTCTTCTAGATCCTAATCTTCTTGGTGATTGACTCGATTTATGGGTCATTGTGACGATCATATACCAGTATTTAGTTCCGTAAAACCAAATAGAATTTAACAATTTAGTTAAATTCATTTGGATTTGGTTTTGTTGATATTTTGTTTTTTTTTTCAAGCAGAAAGGTTTTGTTGGGGCAAATTTGGGTTGGCTTGAGGGTAGCAGTTTGTTGCTGTCTGTGCTATGCGAAAAGAGCCCACGAAAAACTAGTCCTAATTCTCCCAGCTCTAGATCAAGTTTTCCTTGGCGGGGATGTCTGGGTTGTAAAAGCCAATGTAGAGCATTGGAGATAAAAGCCGATGAGAAGAATTGGAGATTATTTTATATTTTCGTGTGACATTCTAAGAAAATGAATTTTAGACTTGGCCGTGAGTGCTAATAAGCTTTAAATTTGATATCCGGAATCAAGAAAAAAGCTACTGAAGTTGGGTATATGTATGTAGAGGTCTTCAATATGGTAGCTGCTGTGACGGAAAATTACTCTGTGTTATTAGATTGTGCTCTGTTTTGATTTTCCCTTTGTCTCTCAACAAATAGCTCAGGCACAGGTTGAAAATTACATTAGTGGGACAGAAACACTTGCTACAACACTGGGCCTGAAAGTTACATCAATGATCTAGAAACACTGACAACTACATAGTGCATCAGGTTTAAGCGGGTTCATTCCATGATAAATGAAATAATGTAGATTACAGAACTTCTGTACTAATGCTGTTCATGATAAATAAAATGTTGTATATTGCAGGACTTCTGTACTAATACTGTTGTGGTAACTATATCATTCAGTGCATTAACCGAAGCATGATAGGTGTTCTCTGTAATATGAAAAAACATGTAAATGACTGAACACCTATAGTTCAGTGACAACTGTAGAAGGGTCATACGGTAAGTCTAGTAATGGTGATTCTTATTTGCCGTTCTCCCTAAATCTCATTAGGACTTTGTGCATTCACACAAAGAAACAGAAAAAGAATGTAAGAAGAATGAGAGTGATAGATTTTCTTATTGTGAAATATTATAAAAATTTGGAACAATTGAGAATCAAAAATCTTATTCCAGAGGTGCCGATGCTTAAAAGCAGAGATTTAATCGTTGAGTAGTTCAGTAGGGTGTTAAATCCAA
>JAWDEX010194606.1:0-12278 GCA_035221805.1 Trichilia hirta
TCCATCACCACCCATCTATAGCATGAGTAGTTTGCATGCTCTAAGAACATATAGTGCTATACATGTCCCCATTAATACTAAAAGATTTGTTATAAATGAGGACTTTTCTAAATTATAGCATTGTAGATTTGAACATATCTTTATAGAGATAATACAATGATATGTAAATGATGTAATACTTAATACTTTGAATTTTAATAATTTTGATACTTGTATAAACTGCATTAAGGAAAAATAAACCAATAAGTTTAAAAAGGGTACTAAAAGAAGTTTTAATATATTAAAGATCATACATATGAATGCAAATGGTCTAAAATACTTTATTTATTTTATAGATGATTATTTATAATACATGTCTCTCTATTTACTTTATAATAAGTATAAAGCATTAGATGCCTTTAAGATTTTTAGGATTAAAGTAGAAAAATAATGTAATAAACAAATTAAAATTATGAGATCAGATAGAGGTAAAAAATTTTATGGTAGATATACTGGGAATAGACAAGCACTTGGTCCATTTATAAAGTTTCTTCAAAAGCACAAGATAATTGCTCAATACACTATGCTTAGTTCTCCAAACCAAAATGATGTAGCAGAAAAAAGAAGCCTAGCTTTAATGAGCATGGTGAAAAGTATGCAAAGCAACGGTAAATTTCTTGAATTCTTATATATTGAAGCTCTTAAGACAATAGTGTATATATTAAACTGAGTTCTAACTAAGGTTGCCCTAATTTGAATTATGAAAAGTTTGAAAATTGAGTTTATAACATATATGCATTTGGGATGTTTCTAAAGTAAGAGTGTATAATTCTCAAGAAAAAAGGTTAGACCCAAGGACCATTAATAGGTATTTTATTAAATAAGCCAAAAGATCTAAAGAGTATAGATTCTACTGTCCATCTCATAGCACTAGAATAGTGGAATTCAAAAATGAAAAATTTATTGAGAATGGCATGATTAGTGAGTGTGATTGATTTTAAGACATTATTTCTAAAAAGGATGACATTAATGTATAATTTTTTACTTTAAGTGATTGATTAATTGTCATTCATAAGACTTCTTAAGATTAAGTGAGTGTTAGACAACTAATCATTGAAATTTCACAAATTGTTGATAATAATCTAGTAGATCAAAACATTGAGAAAATACTAGAAATTATTAATCAACCAACTAAATAACAAGTTTCTCAAGAAAATATTGAAACAATACTAAAAAGATCTACAAAAGTAAAGAAATTAGAAATTCTAATGATTATGTTGTATGTCTAGAAGAATTACTATAACATTAGAGCCAAAAAAGATCTTAAAACATTTTCACAAGTCATAAGTTGTGATGAATCAAATGAATTATATAATGCCATAAAAGATAAGATAAATTCTATAACATATAACAGAGTTTAAGATCTTGTTGAGTATTTTGATAATGCAAAAGTCATTGGATGTAAATAGGTTTTCAAAATAAAAAATGACCTATTAGACAATATTGAAAGATATAAGGCAAGATTCGTTGCCAAATGATTCACTCAAAAGGAAAATATAGATTATAAGGAGACTTTTTCTCCTGTATCTAAAATATATATATTTTTTTCGTACCGCTATAGCTTTAGTTGCATATTTTGATTTAAAGTTATAACAAATGAATGTAAAAATGGCATTTTTTAATGGAGATTTAGAGGAAGAAATTTTTATGAAACAATTAGAAGGTTTTTCCTTTGAAAATAATGAACATTTAGAATGCAAGCTTAAGAAATTTATATATAGATTGAAATAAACCTCCCGTCAATGATATTTTAAATTTTATAATGTTATTTCTTTATTTAATTTTATAAGGAATATTTTGGACCAATGAATATACCAAAAGGTTAGTAAGAGTAAAATTTATTTTTTATTTCATATGTGGATGACATTTTACTTGTATTCAATGATAAAGGTTTGTTATATAAGGTGAAATAATTTCTCTTTAAAAATTTTGATATAAAAAATATGGGTAATGCATCCTATGTCATTGGAATCAAAACACACAGAGACAAACTTAGAGAAATTTTGTGTCCATCTTAGGAAACCTATATAAATAAAGTTTTAAAGAGATTTCGGATAAGGGATTGTTCATCAAGTATAGCACCCATTATGAAGGGTGAAAAATTCAATTTGACCCAATGCCCAAGAAATAATCTTAAAAGGGAACAAATAGAAAACATTTTATATGCTTTTTTTGTCAGAAGTTTAATGTATGTTTAGGTTTGTACAAGCATTGACATTGCATTTGTTGTTGGGATGTTAGGGAGATATAAGAGTAATCCAAGTATAGACTATTAAAAAACTACCAAAAAAAGTGATAAGGTACCTTTAAGGGACTAAAGATTATATGCTTATGTATAGGCGAACTAAAAATTTAAAAGTAATTGGCTACTTTAATGCAGACTTTGTTGGATGTGATGATTCAAGCAAATTAACAATTGGATATATTTTTATACTTGTCAGTAGAGCAAACTTTAACTACCACTTCTATTATGAAAACAGAGTTTATACCTTAGAAGAGTGCAAAGCAAGCTGTAACTGCCACTTTTACTATGAAAACATAGTTTGTATCATGCTTTGAGGTTACATCACATAATATACGGATGAAGAGTTTTATTTTTAGACTTAAAATTATAGATTCTATTTTTAGACCATTAAAATTATATTGTGACAATAAAATTGCAGTTTTTATGACTAAGAATAATAAAAGTTAAAGTTAAAGTAAACATATTGACATTAAATATTTAGTCAAAAGAGAACATGTTATGGAAAAAATAATGGTCATGAATACATTAGTCCTAAATTGATGATTACTGAGCTTTTAACTAAAGGCATGTCTTCATTGAAATTTTAGGATCATGTAGATAGAATGAGATTTGGTTTCCTCATGTAATTTTTCATTATAAGAATGAACATTAATAAAATTTTGTTTATAATGTTTTCGCATATATGATTTTCTTTGTGTACACATTTGTTTGGGAAAATTATTATTAAGTGTTGGATTTAGAATAAATATAAGACTTATTTATTAAGTCCATGGGTGAGTGTTTAAGAGACGTAATGCATTGTAATATATGAAAGATAATATTTAATATTTAGAGGACTTATCGTTATAATTCATACATTATATTTTTTATTATAATGAGTAGTGAATTACATGGACCAAGTCCAAGAATGTAAGAATGTGGTCCTTGCAATTACTTGTAGTTACATTCAATTTCTAGCAATTGCAGGGCATGGTTATTAACTCGCATCAAATTATTAAACCACCATCCACGTCTTGAAAACTTCTCATAACTTTTTGGTGAAAAATATTTATAAATAGAAAATATTTGGAGTCTCTAATCCTTTTGATCTTATACAGAAATTTACACCATCAACCATCAAAAGTGAATTCAACAAGGATTAGAAGCTCCTCAATTCACTCTCAAATTTGGCAAAAAAATTTCATTTAATTATGTTTACTGTGGAAGTAAGAATGGAAACATTTTCAAACTACTGCCATTAAACTACTAATATATTCTTTTTCTTCTAAACCACTGTTGATCCGGGGCAATTGTGCACGTTTCAGATCTCCTAAATCAAAGACAACTTCTTTCATTTAGGTATAGCCTAAACAGGATCCATGAAGCTATAAATCTATACCATATAAACTGAAATTTATAATATAATATATCAATGTGCGCATACGTACGTGCATGTATAGCTGCATATTGTTTTCTCATTGTGCTTGTTCATCGACTCGGTCAACCTGCTATGCTAGACTTCATCAAAATTTCCCTATCATCACATCCATGGCCCATTGTCCAAAATTCCAACCAAATACGGACTGAAAAAGTCTTGACGGTCAAGAAACTCTCTTCAGTCCTTGTCACCGGCGAGACCTTAAAGAAATTATATATTCACAAATATGAGCGCAGAGAGGTTTTGAAGGTTTTCGAGTGTTGTGCTCCCCCGTAGTAACAGTCCATTGAGTATCGGCCTATAAATGTAAAGCAAATGTTTCAAGTTGTTTCAAGCGTGTTTATTTGTAAATTAGAAGGAAGTATACGTGTGCATATTTAGGCGTTCTGTTTTATCATTTATTAACAGCAGAAAACTGAAAACGAATATGAAAAGATTAGCGAAAGGAAAAGAGCAATCTAGCTCACAACTAGATTGTTCAAGTGGCATAGATTGCGAGACTCAATGGGGCAGTCCAGGACCGGATGTGTTCATTTCACTCATCAAATTTGAAAAGGACATCTTTTGTAAGTCGTTGCATATGTTAATATTAATTAATGTCGTACGTAAAACATTTTTAATGCCAAAAGAAATGAAATGCTATTGATTTGGGTTGAAATACATATAGTCTCGGGATGGAGAATGAAAATTTTCTACCTCATTAATTGAAGATACAAGTATAAAATGAAGATACAGAAATTCTTCTCAATATTCATGGCAATCTTTTTCAAGATTCATGATACAAATCAAAATCATATTGTTCCATTAATTACCTCCACTGACTATGGAAGCTAAATTTCAAATTTATGCATTTTCGAATTATTAAGTCCTTATCCTTGGTAAAAATAACAAACTCTTACCGTATTTTTTTTTTTTTTCAATGACATCCAATTTAATTAACAAACTGCCATAAAAATTTAAAGGTTACAATATTTTATGAATTAATTCTTATAATATCAAATTACGAATTAGTTTATATAATATCAAAAATAACTCTATCAAAAATTAAGATAGTTCTTTTTATTTTTTAATTACACAATTTTCTTAAAAAAAAAGTTAAATTGCCATTTGTTTATGCTTTATATTATTTTAATACTTTGTTATATTCAAATATCTATTTATATATTTTTTATGATAGATTATAAGAATGATATAAAATTTTTTTATTAAATAGGATAATATCTTTTGTCTTTATTTTTGGTAATTAAATCCTACCAATTAAACTTTTTGATAATTAAAATTTTAACCTTAGTAAACTAACTATAAATAAGTAAATATTAGTTAAATTATTATTTATATTAATTTAAAATATTAGTTTATACTAATTTAAAAAATATTTTATACTACGTAAATATTTATATACTTAAATACTCTTTTAAATTCAAGTAAATTTTCTTCTACAAATAATATCTTGAAGTGATTGATGAAAAAACTAACAGTAAAATTTATTTGAGAAGAAAAAATAATTTTTATATTATTTTTAATCTATTATAATAAATATATTGATAATTATTTGAATATGACGAAATAGTAAAAAAAAAGTATTGAGTACAAACAATCATGATAATTTAATTTTGTTTTAAAAGTTGTATCATAATTTAATTTTGTTTTAAAAGTTGTATCATTAGTATGTTTTAAATATTATTATCGTAATTTATGGTAAAATTATTTTTAATTTATATTTATTATATAAATTAACTTATAAATTTTAAATTTTACGGGAGTTTTTTTTAACTAAATGGAAGTGTCATAACGAAAGAACGAGTTGACAATATGGCCACCCGATAATATAATGTACAACATTAATATTGGATAAAAGTAGCCGGTCTGCTTTAAAATTTTAGGTGCGGCTCATACGGCCGGTTATCTTTATAATTTTAGGTGGACTGACGACTTAAAATAAATCCAATATAGGACCATTAATATTGTGTTTATCAACTTGTGATGGGCTTGGCAGCCCAACTCTCTGTGTATTTGTTTGCTGCATTTCCAACTTGCAATGACATTTTGCTATTTCTTATTCAATAATATAAAAATAATTTTTTTATATATAAATTAATATTATATTATTATCATATAATTTTTTTTGATTTTTTTTTTCATTATTTTAAAAATAAAAGATAAATAGTAACAATATAACTTTGTTCAAGGGTGAAGCCTACAACCGCATTGCCACATAAAATTCTTTTATTTCATCTCCATAAAAATAGGAGAAAAAATGGATCAAAAAATCTTTCATAAAGTCTGAAAAATGAAGACAAACTTACCATAATAACTATTATTGTTATATGCATTCTTAGTTTCTGATTTTCAAATTTACATGTGGATCGGTTTTAATTTCAAAAGCTGGTTCATAGAATGTATGGAACAATTTAGAGCCTATCAAGAATATCACATGATTAACGAGTCCTCTTTGCTTTATATCTCTTATGTGACTTATTGTCAATATCATATGATAAATGCCTGCAAAATTCATGAAAATATCTTCCTAAGTTTCAGAGGGAACCTGGATAATTGCTGGTGGAATGCTCTTAAATTATAACATGCAAATTCACATTTTCCCACCAAATTTTCTATTGTATTTTTAAGTTTTTCTTACTTATCTATTTCAATTCTTTTGTCATAAATTTTTATTTTTTTCATTATATTTTTATAAATATTAAAAATTATAATATAAGAGTTTAAAAAATATAATAAATTTTTTTTAAAATCTAGCAAAAAGCTTAATAATTTATATAATAATACAATGAATAGATCATAGCTCTAACCAACAGATCATTTTAAATTATTCAAGAGATCATTTCCGTTAAAACTGGCGTCTGAATTGCATTTCATTGTAATTTTCCAGCGTCTGTTCAATACAAACACAACATTTTATTTTTCGATGGGTACACTTATTTCAATCACATCATCATCTCGTTCGTGCATGAATCACAGATGGCAATCTTATCACTATTGCCGCCCGCACTCTTTCAAATTTCGAAGATCATTGTGATTAGGTTGACGGTAATGATGATTAATGTGCTTGCTGGTGCACAGAATTTGCATGTTTTTAACTGCATGGAACCAGACAAACGGCTGCGTGAAGCGGCAGAATACCTGTAAGAGTTCTAAAGACTTGAAAGACTGCATATATCTTATTCTTAATTTCATTATGTCGTAGAGTTTTTGATTAAAATCAACGAAAAGCATGCTGTTCTCTAAAAGCGGCAAAGTTCAGTTAACCCTACAAAGTTAATTTACATCATCCTGATTTAATTTACAGTTTTATATAGAGTTTAACACCTGATAATTCTAAATTAATTCATCAAAAATTAATAATTATTATATATTATAAGGTGAGTGTATATGCAGTTTAATTTTTTATTCTCAATATTTATATTTTAATAAAAAATTTATTACAAAATTATTATTATTATTATTATTATTATTATTATTATTATATAATTCAAATATATAAAAAATATCAGTTTTGACATCCGTCAAAATACACCAATTTATAATTTTTATTTTAAATTCTAATTATTTTCTCTTAATATCAAAAATAATTCATCATAAGTCTTTTTATAATTAATTTATGGAGAAAAAAATTAATTTTTGAGAGGATTGGATTCAAATTGCTCTTAGAAAATTATTTTATATGTTGATTTTATAAATCAGCTGCATACTTTATAATCTATTTGAGATGGAGTTATAAAATATCATCTCTAATTGTAAATATACTTTATTTTAATTTAATCGATTATATTTCAATGACTCTTAATTTTATTTTTTTAACGAATGCTGTTAATTTGTGTAACGTTAAATTTTATTTTATTTGCACATATATTCATATTTACTTGTGATAATTTGTGTGGTTATAATATAATATTATAATATTTATTTGCAATTTTTAAAGTAGTTAGTTGCATTACTTGTCATATCAAAAAAAATACTTTAAATTTTATTTTAACTTAAAATTAAGTAAAAAAAATAATTTTATAAGTGTAAAAGTGAATATATAAAATAAAAAAAATCTAATGAAATTTTTTAAAATCTTTATAAGACTATATAAAAGAAAAATTATTTTTTATTTTTTTTATAAACGTGTAAAGTAAAAGAGTATTCCGTATATGACATTAGTATTACCTTTGAATATTGACTGAATTATATATAACTTGACTGCGCAGACTTCTATGTTGGAACTCTATATTCTTCGCAATTAATCGAGAGTCACGTGACAAATTAAATGCTGCAACCGAATCTTCTGTGTCTCATATCAATGGTTAAGTTTATCAGCAAGCAAATAAATTATCGCGTCATTTATTTATTTTATTTTTATATTTAAAATATATTACAACAAATAATCCCCACTTCTCTCGAGTCCAGTACGACGTATTATAGATAGAGAGTGAGATTTTTTTACTTAAATATTTTGCCTAAATGATGAAATAAAATTTTAATTAAAAGTTTATATTTTATTTAAGAACAAAATTTATACAATTTAATAGATAAATTATAAAATTAGTAAATGATATTTATAATATATAATTAAGTAATCATTCGCATCATTAAATTGAATGAATTAACAATAAAAATTCTATTTATAATCAAATTAAAAAATATCACACATATAATACGTATCACAACTAATATAAAATAGTTACATTGTTATCATATGATCTAAATATATTTTTTTTAAATTAAAAAATGTGGCATATAATATTGTCAATTAATTTAGAGGATTAAATTAGTATAAGAGTTTATACGTGCAATAGTAGCATATACATAAAAATTGAAAATTGAAAATTTTTTCATAATCTAATTTTTTATTTTGATAAAAAAAAAATTTAATGCTAAATTTTTTAAATTGCATTAAGAAGATCATGGAGACATAAAGAAATTATTATATAACTTATATCAGTCAGGCCCTGAAATAATTGAAACTATATGTAACATCTCAAATTTTTTTTTTTAATTTTATATATAAATAAAAATTAAAAAATAATATCAATTTAAAATTAAGTGTGAAAAGAATATATATTTTAACATATTTAATATACGAAGCAGTTTATTAAATAACTAATGATGTGACATCTTAAAAATTAATGTGATGATGATTAATTTGATTGTATCCATGTAGCTAACCCGTTTGACTTAGGTGCAAGTTTAAGAGAGACATCCCAATGTTGCCTACTTCTTTAATCGCGTTATTTGATGGAAGGGAATTAATTTTTGATATAATCTCTGAAACTAATCAATTAATTAATTGATTAATATAAGAGCAAATTGTAGACCGTATGGCTAAAAGAAAATTAGGAGAGCAAACAGTAATCATTGAATGGTCTTATATTAATCGGAAGGCGTGACTTGTGGAAAATTCTGTCAGAATATGTCATTAAATTCATATAAGTCGTATCCATTAACAACTTGAGGAAGGGCGGGGAAAACATTCTCATCAGTAACAAAGTTGGAAGTTCAGCACAAATTAATTTGTACTAACAAGTATAATAAAACTAAATATATAAATTGTTTTTATATAAATTAGTTATGATAATTAATAAGGTATAATTAAAATTTATTACATCAATTATTTTGATCATTTTATAACCTTTTATTCTCATAAAAATTAGATAAAGTATTTATAATAATATATTTATACTATATAAATTTATATGATTGAGAATAATTAAAATTTTTCTACTATATTAATTTATATGATTGAGCTTGCATAGCTCACACTACTATAATTAATAATACGGATGTAATCATAAAAATAATTGATCTATTTCTTTTGATTTTATTTTCTGCATTCTTATTTTATAGTCCGTTAATTTTGGTACTATTTTACTGCGTTTTTCTTTAATTTTTTCCCTATAAACCAACAAGAAATCATTGTTATTTATTTATTTATTTTTTAAGATCAACGATATATTCTAAATCTTAGAAATTAGAATTATCACTCTTGATTTTGGTAATTAAAGTTAATCCAATTGATGATAACAAAGATCAGGTACTTGAGAAAGTGAAGAGTTTAGAAGCTCTTTGGTAGATAAGATTCAAAATAACTTGAAATGATCATCAAGATGGATAGATACGTTTAAATTATTTTTGTTACGGGATAATAGTAATACAAAGCAAGTATTATAAATAAATAACTAATATATTATTTAAAATTATAAATAAAATATCATTTCTATAAAGATTGATGGTTACTAAATATCAAAATTAATGCAACTCTAAATTTATTTTTAAACTATCGAGTAAATTACTAAATAATAATAAATACGAATGCAAAAAGTGACTAATTATCAGGATATTAAAATTTTATGATTTTTGATTTAACCGAAGTTAATTTTATTTAAATTTTTAAATTTAAATAATCAGTGTTATTCTTTCAACATTAACAATATCTTTCAACAAATTTCTTACATCTTTATAAACATTATTAAGTTCAAGAAATTTATGGTGCTGTATGAAAATCATGAATATAACAATTTTATAATAAATTTATGATAATTTAATTGTAGGTATGTTTAATAATCCCTTCTCAACCTTAAATTCATACTATATCACTCAAAAATTGGTCGAGCCTCTACAAGTATAAATTAAATTACTCAACATAATAATAGAAATAAACATAAATTAATTAAAGTTCAAATAATTTAAATATTTATAATTCGACTGCAGTGCAACCCTAAAAAAATTAGAGCACAATTAAAATAACTAAAAACAAAATCATCATCTTAAACATTAAAAAATAAAGAAATTAAAACAAAAATTAAAATTTGATGTTGTCTTTTGGCTTCTTCCCCTCTCTGATGAGCCAAATTTTAAATGAATATACGTCTGTAAGGTTGTTTTGAGTGAATTTGGCTTATCTTGGGCTTAATTTGAATAATTTTACACTAATTATGAATAGTTGTTATGTAGGTGCAAGTTTGCAGGAGTTGGATGTAACTTGAAAATTTTAACGGTGTATGAAGATTTGTTCTAGAGTAAGATCGATCCAAAAAAGAGGGTTGGAGACATCACTAGATGCGTGCTAGAAAATGGAGAAAATGCAAGACTATAGAGCAAATTGATGTAGAAGGAAAGGGAGAATTGGAGCCTGACAATGGCCGGTCTTGCAAGGTAACATAATTGGCGCCAATTGTAGCATCAGTTGTAGAGCTGGCCATGGCTGAGAAAAAGAGGAAGGCATGCCTTGGACATGGGGAAAGAGGTGCTGAACATTGATCAAAGTCCTAAAAACGAAAAAAATTCTTTCTTCTAATTGGACTAAGATTCACTAGATTCAGCTAAAAATTATAAAAAGACATCTATTTTCTATTTTCACATTTTCATCTTCTAATTTTCTTAGAATTTAACTTGTTCTTAATTGAATTTTTGGTTATTACTACTATTATGGATAGCCAATATTTTGTTAGGGTTTAAGGTTGTAGCCTTATTAGGGATTGATTGTAAGTTATTTTGAATGGTTTCATGTCAGTTTCAATTATTTCAATTCATATATTTCAATTTATCTTTTTTGTTACTATTATTCTTGTAATTGATCACCATAGAAATAATCTTAGGATTTATGTGAAATACTAATTTTTCTCATATGCTCTTGAAGTTCTTGGATAGTGTTATTTGATAGGTGAGGAGCTTTACTAAAGTGTTATACATTTTTTCGATGCCTCTAGGTCATCTCGAATGTGAAGCACCCTTTACTCTAACTCAAAGACCAATAACTCAGCTGTAGCAAACCATTCTTGTTATTTTTCTTTCTTCTGGATAAACTTCTCTAGGTCCTTTTTCCTTTAACTCTAAAGGGCCTTTGAAGAGTGATTTTGCATGAAAACCTAAAAGATCATTTATTTAACATTTTATGCATATAAATATACAAACATTTTAGCATGTTTTTACTTAGGATTTAATGGAACTCTTACCTTACCAAGCTTTCTCCACTAAACTTAAAGTCTCCTTCAAGCCTCCAAAGGTATCCACACACTAATAGGAAGATGATGGAGTTAATGGTGAGATATTGGAGATTAGTTTTGGCTTATAAAACAATTTTGTAAACCATATGCAACTTAGATTCATATATCTACATATATATACTCTTAGCTTGCATGAAAAAGGAATGGAAATCAAAACATCTTATGCTTGTCTCTTTCCTTCTCCTTTCTTTCCTTTCTTGCCTTTTTAAAACCAAAACTAAGAATGAAAACACTTTCCACTGTGAGCTTCCATCACTTGCTTTCTTATTTTTCCTTTTCTTTTATTCAAAACCAAACAAAATTGAATTAATTTCAATCCACCAAAAATGTCCCACATATACAAATGTTATCATTTAAAAAATATTATAATTAACAAGGGATTTGAATCAATTAATGCAAGTGAAAGCAAGGTGGCATCCATTTGAAAAAGAGTAAATTAACTAAAAATAAGTGTAAGCATTTCATTGGTTAAGATTATTTGTTATTATCTAATAATGACAATAATTATATTATAACATATTATAGTATAAATATTATGATAACTAATTATAATAATATAATAAATTATTTAATT
>JAWDEX010194617.1:0-12278 GCA_035221805.1 Trichilia hirta
GTAGTAATAGCATCGCACCTTAGATTGTCTCCACCATATCCTCTATAGCGGGATCTTTTCAAGAGGGGCTCATCCTATAAAAGGCTATCACTATCATCAAGTTAGTTTCGAGGTAGGATTTTATCTTTCTTTTTCTCTTTGAAAGACTGTCCTATTATTTTTATATGGCACAAAAGAGATAGTGGAGGTGAAAAGAGACATTTTGTACACCTTAGAGCCGTTCCCCTTTTTAAATTATAGCAGTTCTCTCTGAGATAGACATATGCTGCTCTTTTCTAGTCATACTTGCATTAAAAAATTATTCGAGTCAAAATATCCAAACTTGAAATGAAAAATCCAAAGAGTAAATAGTTATTTTTTATTCGTAGTCTTTATCTATTTAAGGTGATGCGAGAAATGTGGGAGGAGACCAGACCCAATTCTATGAGTGAAGATTCTAAAAGTATGTCCTTCTAATCTTGGATAATATCTTCTAAGATTGTCATCTTCTCACAGAATTCTTTTAAAAGATTGGGTTAGTGCCTCTATGTGTGAGCCACCCTAAATGAGTTAAGAATGTAACCTCTCATGGCTAAACTCCATTCACTACCCACATAAAATTATTTATTCTTTTAGTTTTTATTATTGGAGGAATTTTCTCTTACTAGATTCTACGTTCTTAATTGGGCATGAAGGTAGTACAATTCAGAACTAAAGCCAAGGTTTTTTGTCAAAGTATATATCTATTCCACCTCAGGAATACTAGGCTCCAGTCTAAAGTACTCTGACCATAACATATACACCTTAGTTAGGATTCTCTAGCTATTGAGTATGAGTTATATGTTGGGATGTCAAAATATATAAGGTGTGAGGCAAAGAAAGGATAGAGCAAAAGCTTGATACCGATCAAAAATAGCACCTTATTGAAAGCCACATCATTTAGGAGAGGTCAACTCGATAACTCCCCATCTAAGAGAGTGTAACATTCCTGATTCAAAGATTTTACTAGCAGATCATAGATTCTACTATCACCTTAAGCCTGTTCAATCTAAATGAGACGTCCAAATTAAATCTGTATACATATAGCAATAGTTGATATCAATAAGAAATATACAGTAACAAAAAAAAAATATACAGGGCAAATTGCCTAATTATAAAATATATATAATTATATACTAGATGAATACACATACATAGTTGTCTGACAATACACGACATTACACAAAACTTACTAATCACTGTACATAATACTTACAAAATGTCACACTGTAACATTATTACAAATATATACATTAGCTATAAACATGGACTCCCTTATTGACTGCAGTGTGTAACCTCTTCTCATCTTGTATCTCTGAGGA
Source organism: Trichilia hirta (assembly GCA_035221805.1). Lineage (NCBI taxonomy): Eukaryota > Viridiplantae > Streptophyta > Magnoliopsida > Sapindales > Meliaceae > Trichilia > Trichilia hirta. Next base: position 1,341 of record JAWDEX010194617.1, read on the forward strand.
ACATAAATAGCTCACTAGGGCTGTGTCTATAAAATTGAAGAGTGAAGGGATAAGCCTAGAATAGACTCAGTGAGTGGAATAGAAAACTATAAGAAAAAGAACAAGTAAAACAAGTATTAGAACACTCAAACAACTCTACAAGAAATTATCTAATTATAATAAAATTATAATAATAACACATCTGTAGCTCTAGTATCATAGCCTATGATAGATCATAGGTAGCTATAATACATACTCTAAGATAAGGATCATGTTTATATATTTAACTCTGAGATAAGAGATTGAGCCACGAATCTTTGGACACATGTGCACATAGTATAAATGAAGTATAACTTCTCAGTAAATCAATAATATACAATTTCAATCATCAAAAAAAGAAATAAAAAATATTACAAATTTATAAAATTATATATACAAAAGCAAATTCACAAACAATTGAGACCTTCTCCTGGTCTCCCACAATATAAAATTCCATCTCCTCTCATGTTTCAATATGTAATATATATAAGTCACATTTAAAACTTAAAATAGTTCATAAGATGTAAAATAGATTAAAAATAAATTCACTCACTTTGTTAAAAGAATGCTCCAGTAGCTTCAGGTGGTGACTGTGGATCTCGGATGAGTCTATCATAAATCATTAACAATTAATTAAATTGTAACCCATTTAAAGATGCTAAGAAAAAGAAAAAAAATTTCTTAAATTCTTTAATTTATACACGGATTTAAGGAGTTCATTTTGAGGTTGCTTAAATCAAAATGTCGTAAATCTAATTTTTACTCATTTTACACATCACTTTACTGTCCAAAGTTATTTTGGAACTTTTATTGTACTATTCTGGAAGTAAGACGAGTTTGAAATTTTTGTTGCATGTCTTTCAATATTTCTAGTATACATGACCTTTTACAGATCTTGATTTTGATTTCTAAAACTTAAGATATAACACTTTCTTTACACCTTGCGCAGAGAGCAACCACTTTAATTTCACAAAAAGTAAGCATCTTACGAAATTTTCTAAAAACAGATGCTCAAATGAAAAATTCTAAAATTTTAATATGTTATGGCTTGCTGTGTCTAATTTACATAAAATTTTATGCCTTGTTAATTGAAAACATACAACTCAACTTATAAGCTAAAAACCGCACACTGCTCAGCAACCTTTTTCATAAACTTACACACACAGCTACTAGCATCTTATTACCCTATCATATATAATCATGATCTGAATCATTCCTATACAAATAATCATTTATTAAAATTAGTATTTGAACTCTAATTTTCCTTTCTAAGTTAATACCCTGATTTGGCCACTCAAGAAAACACCACTTTCTTCCATGGAAAACATGCAATTTCAATCATATTTGACAATATCACTAATACTTATCTATTCATTTTATTTTCATGTCATCAAACCTCATTTTCCCTGCTTTTACACTTCCATTTATAAGCCTAATGTGCTTAGTTTATATGCCAATAGTCCTTGCCCTCATCATCTTTACCAAAACAGCAAGAAATCACACACATCACAACAAATTTCAGCATAATGTCCATGTATAACCATGCTTTCATTTGGCCACATACCATAAGCAACATAAAAGAACTTTATTTGGAAACTTTTATACATTAATACACTTTTAGTAAGATAAATTTTAAGCTTAAAAATAGCCATAAACACTGCTAACTTACCCAGATCATTTCATGCACTCAAAACTTAAATTTTGCCATACAATCACATATGCATGCATAGTTTTAACACATAACACTTCCAATTCCCAAGCAACCCATCATCATTCCAACACTTAAACACCTCTATTATCATCAAGATATAGCTCTGAAATTTCCAAAAAAATAACAACTCAAGTTGGGATTTTCTTACCTTTTTGAAAGCATAAACATGAAAAGAAGACTTCTTAAGCTTGTATCTATACTTGGATTCCTTCCTTTCTTCTTTTTCTCCTTTATTTTCTTACTAGTTTATTTCTTTTTCTTCTCCCTTTCGAATGGCCAAATGATCCCCCTTGTGTTCTCTCTTTCATTTCTCTAAATGGTTCTAGAATAATCAAGAGATGAAAATGTTAAAATGATTACTAATGGGCTTAAGTTACTCATTTGGGCCTCACTTAGTTTTCATATAGGCCAGCAATTATAAGGGTATAATGGGATGGTTTTGGTTAATTTATTTGGCCTAAATTGTATTTAAATTAGTGGACTGATTATCTAACCTGAATTTACACTTTCTGCATTAGTCCGTTAAACCCGGTTTTTGTGTATACTTTGTATTTTATTACTTTCAATCTTTTCTAGTCATAAAATCTTTTTAAATTTAATAGATTACTAATTTAATTAATAACACTTAACTTTAGTCATAAAACAAATTCGGGCCATCACAAAGAGCCCTAATTATAAGCATTCTCTTAATTTTGTATGCCTCAAGATAGGTCATCAAATCCTGGGTTATGGTGATTGAGGGGAACAAATTTGCCTCATATTTGATTCTAACTACAGCTATTAAGATAAAGTGTGTTAAAGACCTCTACTCACTTGCCTCGAGAGAAACTGATGGGATTACGGCTTGCTCCTATAGAAACACTATATTAAGAGGCTGCTGGCCCCTAGATAGCACCTTTATGCTATTACTATGGTTGTTAGAACTTATTTCCTAGACGCAATAATGCCTAGGTCACTCTTAAAGTAGATAAACAAATAATAAAGGCTTATTGGCCGATGACAGTAGTATCCCCAAAAAATCTCGACCCTGGGTTCCTTTAAAGAACATAAAAGGGCCATAACATAAGGAGTTACTATAGATGACATTCAAATTACGAGTTTACATTACTCAAGTGCTCAGTTCTTTACTTGAAACCAGCACATACAGGGTTCTTGGTTTATGAGGTAGAGAACTAACCCTAATATAGCTAGAGTGTACTACTTAGCATAGTTTATAAGAGAGAGAAACCAAATACTTGCTAAGATCATCAAGTACTGCTTTCTTAGCTAGAATAGGGAATCACACCCTTGAAGACATACATCATATGTTATCCTTTTAAAAATATTAAGATAAAAAGTCAAACTTAATACAAACTACTATAGACAAAGAAAAATTTAGGAATATAAGATAGATAATTGAAAGACTGAGCCACTTACTTGTGATTAAATAGTAAGGAACACTAGAGGCAAAAGAAAACTGCTGAGAGGTTCTAAAAATGGGTTAGTATTTATTTTGACAGAGTTTAGTATGTGAGAACAAAGATGAAATAAAAAGCACGAAAATAAAGGTATTTATAGTTGTTTTGAGGGACAATAAGAAGACGTGACCCATCCTAAATGTCAAAATTAGATGGACAGGGTTATACTACATCAATAGATAATGACTAGCCATCTTAAAAAGGCACATTATCATTAATAACAACACCCCTTACACAACATATGGTGCTATTGTGAAGTTCCAAATGACGCATTAATTTGCCACATCTTTTTAAAAATTATGGCATATAAGATAGTATGCTCAAAATTATTGAACTTATAGCTAGTCTTCCTAAATTTTGAAATTCGAATAGAGTCAGAGAAGTGAAGAATCCTACCAAAAATCTCTACCTCAGGACAAAATAATGTGCAAATTTTCACTAAAGCTTCATATTAGCGAAAACTTAGAGGACTCATGTTGGGAGTAAAATGAAGAGCTATAGTTCGGCCTAGGACTGAAAAGATTATAACCCTACTTTCACTATAATATTTAATGTCAATAATACTGAGGTAAACTTGTTGAGTGATCTGAGACTTGATGATTGTCTAACCATGTTTAGGTCGATCATGGGGTCAAAAATTGTTATTATTCCATGATACAACATTACAAGAATACAAACGCAATGGTGCAATCTTATGACATGCAAGGCCTCCCTCAGCTCGGTACTTATTCTTTCTTATAAAAGGTAAAGTTGAAGCAATTCTTATAGATAAGGCATAGCAAAATGTTACAACACATTTAAGGTTATATACTGTATAAGGCACTTTTCAAATAATCATTACCTTGGTTTTTATTTTTAGGACATGATTATGGTGTGATCTTGTATAAAACTTTCTGAAAAATTAATCTCTTGTTCTTTAATGCTTAAACATATAAATATTAGAGAAGAGTGCCACTAACCCCTATAAATTGGTAGCTTCTTCATCGAAAATGAGATTGAACACTTATACTCTGCCTCTCTATTTCATTATGTCAATATTTCTTGTTACTTAGAACATTTGCACCTCAACCTACTCTAATCTTTTAACCTTTGATTAGAATCTTGCTGACTTATTAAAGTTTATAAGCTAAGAAGTCAACCTTACTCCAAGCTTGTTTTTTATGTTTACAGGTTGTTAAACTGCTATGCACAGATAATTTACCGACTTAAAATGATACTGTCGATTATCATAAGCAACAGTTGGAGACAAACTTTGTGTGGTGTTTAAGACATTCTTTTTTGAGAAATTTTCAGACATCAACAAATATAATTTTAAGTTATAAAAATAAATTATTATATCCAATGCAATGTAATCCTAACTGTACACTTAATATCTTTGACAACTTTTTAAAAATAATATCACAAATATTAAAGTCTAATGGCTTCATTTCCAAATAGCAAAACCAAAGTATTCCATCTATACATTTTGTTTCTCCCTTTCTTTGCTAATCAAAAGCAAGCAGGATTCCATGTCTATATTCGAAACTCCAGAGCCAATAGCAAATAATAAACAAGCTTTATGGCTTCTATTTTTTGGGTTGTTCAAAAAAGTTAGCCCTTTTATTTCTATAAGGTGCCCATACTAAATAGAAAATGGCATTGTTGAATCAATCACCCACCATCTATTTCAATCAAATCTCAAACCTTGTTTCAATTCCATGTATAAAATAAGACTACTTCATGCTATATAACTCACAACCCAAATGAAAATAATTAATAACAAAGCATGATAGGTAGGGAATCAATTGACCTTATTAATTAGTTAGGAAAATTATTCTTTAATAAGATTTACATACACATTAAGTTCCTATTAATAGATTATAAATCTAAAAATTAAAAGCCTGTTACAAGCCAAATTAATCAAGGTGAAGTTTATAGAAGGTCTAAGCTATTAGAAAAACTAATTTTGGCAAGTAAAATTATAATAAAAAATTATTTTTCCTTTTTTATTATATATGTAAGGTTAAAATGTTATTTCATTATAAAATTGATGTTGATTTATTATATACACAAGGTTAAAAGGTTATCTCAATATGAAATTGATGATGTGTGTATGTCAAGAGTTTAGAATTTTTATGTCAAGCAAACCACCTTAGGCAAATGATAATGTACCTTTGCCTAAGTTCAACCTTGACTCTAGCCAAGTGTGGGCACACTGAACTAGAAAAGTTTACAGTTAGCAAATTGATAATACATAAAGATAACTTGTGAAACAATATCTAAAATATATTGCTACAAGTATTCTCTTATAAATGCGACCTTTTGTACATGTACTTATACTTATGTTTCGTGGGTAGTCCCTTTATTTATAGTTGATACTTCACTATAATATATGATCATAAATAAATCAAGTGATTGGCTCTCATTAAGCTTTTAGGTTCTTCTAATTAGTCATATATCCTAGAAGATTCTACATGCTTGGAGACATAGGATTCTTCTAGAAAGTTTTAGAGTAATTTAAAGTATTTTGAGTTGCTCTAACACATTCTAGAAGGTTTCAGAATATTTTGGGACACTCTATGGTGTTTTAGAAGGTTTGAAAATATTCTCCGTTGCTCTAGGATATTTTAAAAGATTTTATAGCATTACCCATCTTTGGAGACAACTATGGTCTTTTGAAAGCTTTTAGTATTTGCTTGGTGCTCAGTTTGCTTCTTGTTTCTTACCTTGACTTGCTCTCCAGCCTTTATGGTGCTCTCGAGCATTATTTTTTGTCCACTTTGTGCACCTATTGCTATTGTGTGCATATGGCTGGACAAAATTCGCTCGCGACATGACATGTACTAGTTTTATTTTATGTGAAAACTATTATATTTTTCTTTTGAAAAGAACATACTTTTACTTCACACAAAATTTATCCCTATGTAAGTACACATTAAGGTTTGAGAAGGATTTATGTGAGTTAGAAAAGGGACTACTAACTCATAAGTTTCTTATCTTTAATTTACAAAATTCAGATTTAGTTATCTCATAACCAATCTCACTTTTAAGTTAAACCTAAACTATCCCACTAAAGATCTAGAACTATACTCTAGTGATCTATGTTAACAAAATAAAAACTCAATAATACCTCTTAATTGACTATCTATTTGAGGTCTCTAATTAAAGCTAGATCTATATTAAATGTCATGCAACTTTAATTACTTATTTATCCTAAGTCACTGAATACTTTAATAATTTTTTTAATACTTTTATATTTGTAAATTTGTTTTATAAATATATATTATTATTAATAAATAATTTATTGAATGAATTATGACCATGTATTTAAAAATCAAATACCACAATCAATTTGAAAAAAATATAATATTAATAGATTCTATCTTGTAAGTATATATTCTTACTATTTATAAAGTTATATCTCTAAGTTATCGAAATTTTGACAATATTATTGGATCTCACTCTTTGATAATTCAAAAGATACAATATATAAATGCAAATTTCTTATTTACTTAGGATTAAAATCCTTTAAATTTATTAAAATTTATTTGAATTAAAATGAAAGATATTTATTTTATTAAATTTTAATTCATGATTCTAGTTCAATGTATAACATATAAACTAATTTTTCTATTTGAAGTTCCCATTTCAATGGTTAAGATAAATCATTTACTTCAGAAGTAAAAAAGTTACAGTCTTATATTATAAAATGTTCAATTTATAAATAATTATGGACTATCTTTTATTTATAAAAATTTGTGGTTCATATTTTTTATATTAATATTTAATTACTTAACACATATATCACATACTTTATGAATAAAGGCTAAATAATATACCCTTAAATTGTATGTAAAATAAGATTTTATTAAATAAAAAAATAATGTTATTATATCACATGCTTTTAATGGCATAAATAATAATACCAGCTCTAACAATCTCCCACTTACCTATGTCATTCATATGACATTCAAACTTGTGATAGATAAGGTTTGGGAAAAGATTTGATAGATAAGGTTTGGGAAAAGATATACTAAATTCTCTGCTGATGCTATCTTAAGAATCATAATTTTAGCTTACTACACAAACTCACGCACTAGATGATAGTTTTTCTTAATGTGTTTTTCTTTTTTGGGATATCTTGATTCTTTTGGCTATACTACTACTCTACTATTATTACAATAAAAGGACAATAGATATGTTAGCACTCAGAACCACTTTAAGTTCCTTAAGGAACTTTTGAAGCCATACACCTTTTTTTGTAACTTCAAAAATAGCTATATATTCAACTTTTATGATGAATTTACGATACAAATCTCTTTTACACTTTATCAACTTATGGTCTACCACTTAAGATAAACATATATTTGCATGCAGATCTTCAAGTATATTTATTTGCTGGAAAGTTAAGACTTGTATGCCTTATAAAAATGAGATTTTCACTAGTAACACAAGTTTATAATCTCTTATCCTCTAAAGATACTTAAGTATATGTTTAACTATTATTTAATGATCCTATCCTAGATTTGATTAATATATACTGACCATGTTTACTGTAGAACAAATATTTGGGCTAGTGTATAACATTGTATATATGAGACTTCTTATTGTAGATGCATAATAGACTTGTCTCATATGTTTAATCTCTTTAAAAGCCTTAAGTGATTACTCTTTAGATGAAACAATTCCATATGTGAAAGGAAAAAATCCTTTCTTAGATTTATGCATTGCAAACCTAACCAAGATTTTATCTATGTATGCAACTTGAGATAAGCCTAATATCCTATTCTTAAGATTTCATCGAAGTTTGATCCCAAAGATATAGCCTAACATCCTATGTCATTCTTAATAATTAAATTATCATCAATGAATAAAATAAAAAAATAAAATTAACCTCTCTTTTACCCTTTTATAAATACAAGATTCATCAAAATTATAATCAAAATTAAATGATTTAATTACTTGATCAAACTTGATATCCCAAGATTTATAAACTTATTTTAGCCTATAAATGAACTTTTCTAATTTGCAGACTATTTACTCTTGGCCTTTAGTTATAAAACCATCTAATTGTATCATATAAATGCTTTTATCAAGATTGCCATTAAGAAAAGTAATCTTGACATTCATTTTCCAAATCTTAGAATTGAAATATGTTGCAATGAATAAAAGATGTTACAGATATGTCCTAGAATCAATAGTGTTATATTGTTCAGTAGTATTACTTTTTTGTATATATACTCTTGTAATTAGTTATAAAATCTTTATAATTAATAAAATAGCATTTTATTTATATTATTTTACATTTTTTCAATTGCTATTTTATTTATAATATGATTATTAATGCAAAATAAGATTCTATGATGTATTATATATTAAGACTCTATCTATAATGAGCTCTAAGTATGAGTATAGAGTCTATAATTTAAAATACATATAAAAAAGTTTCTAGTTGAGGTGATGTCATTATGAATAATGATATTGTATGATTGGTATATTTTGTTACTACCAATGATTAGTATTTGATACTAATAATTGAGTGACTAGTCTTATCTCATAAGAGCAAAAATATGGGTATTACATTTATGAATATATTACTTAATGTGATTAAATAGGACAAATCACATGGGTGATTATTTATAGTCAATAATACATCGTATAACCATACTAGCGTACCACTAGTCCTTTGACCTGAGATATCACGATTACTCTTTATACTAAGACACATCATTCATTTGTGTATATTGTATTAGGCTAACCATGCCTAATAAAAGAGCTTGATGTTAATGTGTTTTTATTATATGAGGACAATTGATGATCAAGATAGAATATGTTAGTTTAGATAATTAAGCTTGAAATTCTAGGCAAGATTATTATACATAAGAAATTAAATCTCTAGTTAGAGTACACATATTTGTAAAAATATTTTATGAATGAGCAAATTTCATATATGATATGAGTTCTTGATCCTATAATTAAATTAGGGATTTGACAATTTCATAACAAACACTCAATCGAGAGTCAAGAGCAGAGAGACTTTACTATATGAACGTACGACTATATAGGTTGATCTAGAATCTTTATTCACTATGTTTGAGGATTATAATATCTTCCTAAAGGTTGCTCATGATTATTGAGAACTTCGATTATAATGTATTGTATCGAAATAATGTGACATGTTTGTATATGCTCATGTCTAGCTCACGGTGAATCCAAGGGGTCACACATAATAGCTAATAATCATTAATAATGATTATAATATTATGTGATAATAAAAATAAATATAATCTAATACTTTAATCGAATAGTATGTTAATTCTCGATAATGACGTGTTAGCACCCGTATATTTAATAATTATTTCGATAATTAAATATATCATAAATATAATTTATTGATATATAAAGACCAAAAATATATATATTAGGATATAAAAGAATTAATAAATAAAATTTTATTTATTAGTAATTAAATAAGTGTTATTCAATTGCATTAAATCCTTGTATGACAAGCGAAATAATATGATAATGCTCTGTGTTATATATATATATATATATATATATATATATATATATTTCAAACTATGGTATATTATTATATACATTAGATATTTAATTTTTATTTTTTTATTTAATCAAATTAAATAATCAATCCTATCCATTCATTCAATTTAGTCATCCCCGTAAACTATCATTCATCACAATTTATATTATTGCATTTAATCGTATTAAACACGCTTAATATGAATTCAACTTTAAAACCAGATTAATGGTCGCACATAATGATGTCAAAAAGTTTCATTAACCATGTGTTTAATCATATTAAACATGCATTGAATCAGATCTCATCCGATTTTATTTGATCTGGTAACCCTTTTTGTTGATCGCATCAATTAAACACAAATGGACATACTTCAATCGCAAATCACATGCTCGAATCACATACTTCAGATTTATAACATGTTATAAACATCAATCGCAAAGAACATGCTTCAAATGATTTCACCTAAATCACATAAAATATGTACGAAAAACAAACAATAAGTTTGAATCGCAAGTGGCTCTGATACCACTGTCAGGAAATCGGAACCATACATGTAACGAAAAAACAAATTTTTGATTTTCTCACAAGAACCATGCTACAAAACTCATTGTTTTGAATTATGAATCTGAATATTTATACCTTAGTTGCACGATTGATGATGAAGAACCACAAACGCAAAACGTTATTGCGTCTCTACGGTATCCACATGATCGGGATGATGTGAAACAAGTGCTAGCTCTTTAAAAATGATTATTTTGTGCTCTTTTATTTTGTGCTTATCAGAACCTTAAAACAAAAGTGCCGCCCACACAAAATCCTAAAACAAAAGAATATAACACTTATATTTATAGGCAATATTTAGGGTTAGGGTTGTAATGAGTTTGGGCTTGATCCAAACACTTTGAATTTGGCTTAACTCTTAAGTCTAATTGGTTTGACTTTCAAACCTAATTCATTAATAAGTTTCGAACTAATATATTATTGAGCCCAACTTAATAATGACTTTTGCCTAAAACCATTACTACACAAAGTATTAAATAAATTCATCTCACGAATTTGATATTTCATCTTCCTAATTTAATGTGCAACCCATTAGGTTTTCGTAATATTAGTAGTAATACTAAAATCTAGTTTTAGTAATACAAGTCATGATCAGTGTCTAACAACACATCATGACTACCCAAGTCACGAGAATGTAAGTGGCTCAACATCACTTATATTCGTGATCAATG
>JAWDEX010194638.1:0-12273 GCA_035221805.1 Trichilia hirta
CCCCCCGAACTTGGAATCTAAATTTTTTAGGTGATCTATCCCACCATTATTTGGATAGATGGCGACTCCATTTTTAAGTTTTTCTTTACGTCAAATTTTGGACGACGTCAACAACACCCACTGGCTCGCTCACAGTTTCCTGTCTAGTGACAGTAAAAGAAGAAGGAGGATCTGAAAGAGAGAGCTGGCCTTGCTGTTCTGGGCAAGCAAGAAGATCCACCGATTCAAGAGGTAAGAGGGGAGAGTATCTATAATTTTCTGCTATTGCGGCTCACTTACCCCATCTGCAGGCACTTTTGAAGTTGGCTCACCCCTTATCTGAGGAGTTGCTTTATTGACTGGCCTTTCAACTCTTAGCTCAATAAAAAGCCTATTAAAATTCATCTCGGGCAAATTCTCCTTCACTAGAACGCTCGTATTCTGGAGCCCAAAAAGTACGCCCTCCTCATATTGATCACAGGCCAATTATTAGTCGAGCAGAGATTCTCTTGTAGCTTACAAACTGTAAATTCCACTCTCAGTAGCTCATAGCCTCGCAAAAACACATCTGCTTTCAGTCTCTTCACCCTTTCACGGAGGCTCCTGATGGTGTTATTCCTACTGAGAAGAAGGTCAGTGAAAGTGTCGTTGATCTTTTCTTACACTTTTAAATTATTCTTTAACTACAAAATCTCTTGGTTCGAAGCGACCATCTTGGACTTAGCAATTCTGACTATCTTTTCTAGATCTTCTCGAATCTTTGCCCAGCCTTATTAGTCCCTATCTAACTTCTTGTTTAAAGAGTGAAGTTCCTTCTTCAATCATTCCACTTTATAACCTTGAGCAGTTATACCCTGAATATGGGACTTGATCTGCTACTACTAGCGTGCAAGCACTTGCACAATCTATAGAAAGAAGAGTCAGATGTTAGTTCTAAAAGTTTGTAAAGAGAAGATGGAATGGCTATAAAGCTTACCAAAATTAAAGAGTCTTACATATAATTTATGGCCATCTTAGGGGAAAGGTGGCCCACCTTCTCATCAACAGTCCTATCAATCAAGGGGTGACTACATTAAGAAGCGAAAGGAGGCAAGCTACCACCGATCTTTTATCTTTTTCAATATCAAAGAGCCATAACACCGGTTTGAAAATGCGAAGAAGGGCAAAGCATCGGGGGATCTATGACATCATTACCCAAGAGGAAAAAGTGAGGGTATAATGGCCAAACCTTGATATTTCGATGAAACTAGATCTGGCCGAGCAGGTTCTTGCCCCTTTCTCATTCTGGATCTTTTTTTCCTTAACTATAAAGGGCTCTCACTGCTATTGAAGGAGAGGCCTAAACCTTATCCTTCTCTTTTGTTAGGACTCTAAATACCTCTTATCGACACGAAGGAGGAGGTGATGGCACTTATTCGCGACCCAATCTTTTGCATACCTTCTCAGCTATCACCAGTAGCTCAAAAATAAAAGGACATTACTCTGTTTCAGTCATCTTTACAAAATAAATAAAATAAAGTTAACCTCTTGCATTAAGGTGGCAAGATAATTGCTGACTTTTACCCTTTGCTTTTATTCGATTTAGGGCAATATGAGAAAGGTAAGAGACGACTAGACTCGATTCTATCAATAAAGCATCAAAAAGAATCTCCTTCTAGTCAGCAGTAATATCTCTTAACAATATTATCCTCCCTCTAGACTCTTGACCCAAAGTAAGGCTATCTGCTCAAGCCTTAGCTAATCCAAAATGGTTCGAGATTTCTCCCCCAGTGGAAAGGTTCCATTTGCCTTCAACAAAGAACTACTTGTCCTTTTAGTATTTATTACTGAAAGGATTCTCCTTTACTAGATTGAGAGTTTTCGACCTCTTTCTCAGGGCTTGATCCAAGATTCTTTGTTAGTGTATATATGTACGCCACCTCAAAAATGCTAAAAATTTTGTCAAAATATTCTTTCCATAGCATGTATAGTCTGGCCAAAATTCTTCAACTGTTAAGGACGAGTTGATACAAAAGAATCTGAAAGTAAGTCAACAGGCCAGAAAAAAATAATTGAAGTAGCAGCTTCACTCCTGGCAGGAATAATTCTTCATTAAAAGGCGATTTCTCCAAGCAGGGGTTGGCTCAATATTTTACCTCTCTAAGAAACTCGCACAGACATTAGCCTGTCCACCTTATAAGCATTTTGATATACGTAGAGGTCATGCTCATTTATTATGAAAGAAAATTGATCAGCTTTAAATGCAGTCTTAATCCTGGAATGGTGATAGAGTCAACAGTAGACCCATCATCGCTTAGACTTAAGAATGAACTAGATTCTGAGTCAAGTTTATCAATATCCTGAGGTAACTAGCCTGAAGATACGACTTCAGTGCTCTCGCTGCTGGTGCTCATCTCTTGTAGGCATATAATATATAATCAGGATGGCAATGATACAAAGTATAACATTTTCCCAAGGCCAACAAACGTTATCAGCCCCAGAATCACAATTCATCCCAAGCAACACACACTTTTCGCCTACCTTTGTAACCTTAAGATCTTGCTACTAACATGAATTCAATCTCCAAGCACTTCTTATTTTCAAAGAACAGACACCCCTAATGTACTCTTCCCTCGCGAGCAACAAAACAAGCTGCAATGCAACTGTAAGTAAAATATATAAAATAAAGCATAAAGAAACAATTTCTTACCGATTAAATGGGTGCAGGAGTGAAGGCAAAGAATAACTTAAAATTGCTGAAAGTAAACGGGGCTAGGGAGTAAAGAGCTGAGGGCGACCAAGCAACAGCTAAAATCAACAAGTATACGAAATAGGAAAAAAGAGGCAAATAGGGAGTATTTAAAGCAGGCCTAAAAATAACCAGACGATGCAACGTATCCCAAAAATTACTCTGTTAAGGCTAAAATTTTGCCACATCATAAAGTAATGATAAGGAACCCTAGAGCAACGCACCTATTCAAAAATAGCCCTTCACGTGCTTACACGTGACGATGTTACGAGTTACGAAGGAGCGCCTGGTCACCGTCATGTCTTTTCAGAAAAGGCAAATTACAAATTAAAGCGCTGGCATTTAATGAAAGCCATTAACAGTTTTGGTTACTCAAAAGTGCCAGCCAACTCCTAGATCATGCCAGATAATCGAAACTACTCAATTTTTTGTTTTTACTTTGTAACAGCAGAAACTTGGAGGGTTTATATTGAGAGTTTTCTTGATCTGATTTTTTTGCCCTTAACCATATCATCATACGGGCGACCTAACTCAGACTGGTCCAACTCGATCTCCACGTTTGTCGCTGAATTATCGAGGCAACTTGTCTCAGCAATAAAAAATGGGAGAATTGAATGATAGAACTGGGTGCATTTTTCAAAGAATGTCCGAATGTCCTATCGTATTTAAGGCCTAAAACACCATACTCTATGGGTTGCAAACATTTATTGCGCCACCTTAGTTTGGTACAAAAAAATGATGAAGTAGTTTGTCTTTCATCCATACCAGTCATATACCATCTAATCAGGTTTTCGTTCTCTGATATTTATATGTGCAAATGCTTCTATAAATACTGAACTTACTGCACTAGAAAGGACTTTTGGAGCCATTTTTAAAATCTCCTTATATAGAAAGCTCTCCACTACTAATACAGGCACATTTTCGAACCCAACTGTCCGAGTTGATAAATAGTATAAACACTTTATTTTAATCTTTCCTGTTATTATTTATAAATCTTAAATCGTTTATTAACTTAACTATCGGAGTTTATACACCGGCAAACTGGCTTTACTCCTTACTTTTTGTTTTGATTTTAAGTAGGACCCAGAGGATTTATGATCGAAGTTAGATAATACTTTATCCGATCGCTTTGATAATATCAACAATAAAATTTGTGTAGTGCATTGAATTTTTTGCCTTAAAAAAATTTAAATATCAATAAATTATTAAAAAGAAAAAATAATTATGGTTATATACTAATCAACTGAAAAGCATGCGACGAAATTATTTCATAAATAAGTCAATTTATACTAAATGGTTGTATAAATACTCAATTTTATTTGTTATATAGTACAATAGTTTAAGAAATCTAGAAAATATAATTTAGAATTTGAGAAATTTAAAAGAGCATGCAATTTTACTAGTCAGTGGGTAGACGATGACTGTAAATACATGATCAAAAACTTTCAGAAACTCGGAAGCTGAGTTTGCCATAAGATGGAATATCATATCGTGCTTTCCTTGCACAAAGCATGAAGTAGGTATCGGCAATGTCATCGCTACCGGCAACAACTAAAAATATACTTTGGGACGAGATGAAGTTTGTTTTGTCATCTCCAGCAAGTCCTTTCAGCTTTCCTCATGTACTCTTTGAAATAGTCTAATTGGTCTGATAAGGATAAAACCGACTGATTTTGTTCGCCAAGTCTAGAAAATTAATAATGTTGATTAAGTTAAACTAGACAATATTAAGCTTAAGCATATAATTAATTATGCTGATTGATTTGTCTTTCTTGCATGGTACTTCAAACCTACTTATATACATAACTGATACAAGTAAGTACTGCTTAAACATATTTATTGGGCACACAACTGGAGCACATGTTTCATTTTGCTAATAATTAAGAGGATAAACCTTTTTATATGTGAATAATCTTTTATACTATTGAAGACATATAAGAATTAGAATCATTTCTTCACAATTTTTATTAAAAAAATTTTTGTAAATTAAAACATATATAATTAATATTCATGCGTGTGAATTCTAACAGTAGAGTATATATAATATAATGATTTAATATTGATTCACATTTAAATACTAGAGGAAAGTTAGAAAAATAAAATTATTTTGTTATTTTAAATAATTTAATATTTTATTCGCTCAATATTCATAAGGTGAGATATATACTCAACAATAATTTGGACCTATTAAAAGGGAAGTAATGTAGACATTCTTCGACCTACTTCTAACAATTTCACAAGATTTCGTGAATGCAGAAAAAACATTTCTGACATAATTCATAATAATAATTAGGCTTGAATTTCAATTCAATTTCTCTAAAAATTCTAAATTTGTTAAACTGATTATAACATGAACAAAGAAAAATGCGACAGTCATGTCTTTCCTCTACTGAAAGATTAATTAATATCCCATAGCCCTTTTATTTTGTTCTATTAAATTATTAATAGGTTAATTTTTCAAATCCTCATAATTTGTGCAAGATTAATGTATTAATATATTTATGATATTTGTTATACAGTTATATGATACATGCCCTATAAGTATATAAGGTTTTTTTTTTATATATATATTTTCATATAATTAATGTGTAAATTGATTTTGTATATTCACTTTCTTAAGTAGGGATCGGCATTTGCATTTCAGATCAATTTGATTAAAACTTTAATCTGCATATTGTAGATTGTGTTTAAAGTAATCCAATCCAATAACATATTATAAACTGATCCAATTCAAATCATTACTTGCAATGTGGATTAGTTTGAATTCCCCGTTTGATTATCTTAAATGTGAAAAAGGAAAGAAAATTTAATTTTAATATATCTTATGATCAGTTGTAACAAAATTGAAATTAACATTTTCTTTTGAAATAGTAAATACATGTAATAGATTTTATAAGCACTTGTCAAAGTATCGACCAAAAATATCAAGCTCAGACATTATTATCACATTTAAAGCTGCTCGACTGAGCGATTTGAATATAACCACCCCTATTCTTAATAACTCTCTCTATATAAAGAATACTCTTGTATTCAATTTTTATCCATTCAAATATAATAAAATTACATACATATATATATTTCTAACATTGGTCTTTATATGATAACGTTCTGATTGTCAATTCTCAAGTTACATAGAAAATTTTAAAATAAAATAAAGTAGACATTTCATGTTCAAGAGCAGCATGATCTTGACGAACAATATTATTCATCATATGTGCGATATGATGTGATCTCGCAAATAGATTGTACTCTTCAATATGATACAAAATAGATATTTTACAATGAAACCCAAAACGGAAATTAAATCAACAATATTCCCATAATATTAGGTCAACTATTCTACTAAAAAAGTTGTATCCTCAGCCCACATTAGGGTATAGCCGCTTGTGGTGCTAAGTTATCGACAAAATCAGGGTAAATAATTGATATCACAATAATGCACTAGTCCTCCGAAGTAAATTAAATTATAATACAATGATCAGGAAACTTGAAACATTAGAATAAATTATAAATCAGAGAATCATCCATAACGGCTAACTGTCCTTCGCACGACCTTCCATTTACAATAAGCTCTTTAGAATACTTAAAACCATCTTTTTGAGCTTTAAATATCAAACAGTAAATGTTGATGTATTTCTCTTTTCATGCAGCACCAATTTTTTACTATTTTTTTCCAGAAAAAATTAAATAGTAATGTTGTTAATTTATCCTTGTTCCAATCTTGACTACTCGTAATATCTACCCAGCAAAATGATGAACTTAATTATATTATTATCTATGTCCATAACACTAGGTCAAGCATTTAAAAAAAATTGCCAAATGTAGTGTATGTATTATGCAAATTAAGTCAAGTTGGTGTAGAAATAAAGTGTTGATCTCTTGTTCTATCATATCTAATGTGAGGAATTGATGTTTACTGCTTCATGTATTAAGTAGGTGGGCTACCTTCACTGCACGATCGACAATCTTTTGATCATTCATTCGTAAATTGTTTGTAGATTAGATTAAGATTAATTTAATTTAGTTTAATTGCAGTTTAAATGGGTACAAACTCAATTTGGATTGCAGCCAGAAAGAGAGATACCATGCAATTCCCGGCAAGTTTTTGTTTAGTAAACAACCAGACAAGATGACCCACAGAATTGGGTCATGCTTTTTCTTTCCCTTCTGGAATTACCTGTAGAAAATATAAATTTTGGTTGCTGAGATAATTCACTTAGGATTAGTCAAGTTAAATCTTCTGCATCCAAAATTATTTTAGAAAGAGAAAGAAAGAGAGAGAGAAGTTGAAAGAGGGATAGTCATGGAATACTTGCTTTTCAAAACAAAATAGCTAACTTAAATAAATTGCATCATGATTCATGCATCAAAGTCAATGAATAAATTAGGGAACCGTGCTTTTATATATATATATTTTTTGATCAACTTAAAAATAAAAATTGATTGTAGTTTATTGATATTAGAATAATCAATCTACTGGAAGTTTATATGTATATATATATATATTATTGTGGCATTGTTTAGCAGTCATCTATGCCGATAGTGAACAACTTTTTCAAGCACTTTTCATTAAACTATGAAGAGGCAAACACTCACTCAATGTTGATTCTCAATTTTCCCCTCCGTCTCGCTGGTTTTGATTAGTTTCACCCAATGGACATCGTTGACTTTTAAACTCATAATTGTGTACCAAATGCTTATGAGTAGTACGTCAGCTCCATGTTGTTCAAGACTCGTCCTCATGGACCATGGTTTCATCATATACTCATTCCTACGGGGACTCTAACTCCAGGGATGGAATCTATGCATTCCCCTCCTTTCCTTTAGCTCATCCTACACTTGGAATAATAGCTCGGCCATTGTTTCTTGTTTCTTCTCAAATTTGTAATACATAAGTTGGCTTCTTCCAAATTTCTTTTCTCCGAGGAAAGCCTTAATTATCAACAAACATAACCACGTGCATGATCTAAATCTAATAAATGCGCTCATCGTGTACATCATTGACAACAGACAAGTGAATTTGCTGGTATCAATTCATTTTGTTTGTCTGTCTACTTTGGGTGGTCATGTTGTAATTAAATCATATTACATCATCAACATAATGGTTTGGGTTTGCGACACATCCTGACTAACAAATAAAAATTTCACCATAGATGTTAGATCATCGTTTAACAGAGAACAGAACAGTAATTAATCGACTGTACAATTTTGTGGACATGCAGTAGATTATACTCTTGGTTCCTACTGAATACCCCCATTCATTATTTAAAAAAGAAAAAAGAAATTATTCGGTCAAATTAAATAGTAGCCACTGCCACCAGAGTAGTAACAGTCACAATATTTTCAGACATCTTATGGGCCATTGAGTTTTATATATGCAATTGGTTTGGGTATTACAGGTCTGACAAGGTTGGGCCCAATATTGGTTGGCAATTGGTTTGTGTATTAACAACTAACTAGATAACATGGGCTTGGAGCCCAAAATATTCATCCAGGCCACCCCATTTTCCGTTGATGATGATATTTCTACCCTATATTTTTTTTAATTTAAGCTTCTATATTTTTATAAAGTAATTTATATAATATTAAAATGAATATTTTTTATATTTTTAATTAAAAAATTCTTTAAATAAAATCAATTTGTCTATAAATGTTTGCATTGAATATTTTTTCAAATATTTTATCATATTAAAATATTTATCAATAAAAAATTTTCTTCTAAAATAAAAGTCATTTTTCTCCTCAAATATAGATTTGTGATATTTTTTTCTTTTATTTTTTATATCTACTCCATTTATTAAATTATTTAATAATTAAAATTTTATTATTTATAAAATAATCAAAAATAAATAAATATTAATTAAATTAGTCTATTTCTTCAGAAAAATTATTATAGCACAAAATATTTTTATGCACCTTAAATATTATTTAATTTAAAATATGTTTTTAATATATATAATATAGTGAATTGAGTGATAAAAAATAGAATAAAAAATTAAAAATAAAAATAAATTTCATATAATTTATAATTTATTATAAAAAAATAATATATATTCAAATACTATAAAAAAATATTGAATGTAACTCTTCATTATTTAACTTTATTTAACATTTATATAATAAAAAATATAAAAATTTTAATTTATGATGAATTATTATTAATATCATATAAATTAATTTATAAAATATTATAATTTTTAAATTTTTATAATTGTTAATGAAATCAATGGAATGATGTTATAAAAAAAAAAAGTGGGAAGTCCGACCCATACATTCCGCAGTTAATTGCGCCGATCCTACCAACCCCACCCTTCTCTCATCAACTTACTGACCCTGTTACTACCAACTTTCGTAACATTTAAGAGGATGCACCTTTCTCCAATAATTACGTAATAATAAAGTACTTCCTATTAACTTACCCTTCTTCGTATACTACAAAACAATACATATATACAAACGTCCGCGGAAGTCAGAACAGGCAGAGTAGGCCGTGTTAACAATTTAGTAATTTTCTGATTTTTTTACAAGGCTAGGTAAAAAAAAAAAAAAAAAAAAAAGAACCAAACTTAATTGTATAAGAAAAATAAACCTAACAAAAGCCTTTAATCAATAAAAACCTAATTTGTTTACCTAACCCTATTCATCCCCAAGACCAAATCCTATGTTAATGTTACTTTATGACACAATATATCACAAATGATGTGATATACATTAATTCGATAGAGAAGGAATACAATAACTTTGAAAATAGTAAATATTCATCATCCAATAAAGAATTGTGAAGGAATACAATGACTTTGAAAATAGTAAATATTCATCATCCGATAAAGCATACTAGCTCAATTACCACAAGATTGGAAGTCATCACTCCTACAGAGTCTCCTGACATTGTCCATCACCTAAGATGCACCGGCCAACTATAGAATATTCAATTCCTAACATTCAACCACGCAGATCTACAGCACACGCATATGCATATCAGAGAACCAAACTTAATTCCATGACCAAAGTCAGTCCCCAGGACTAGTAACTACTTCCATCATCGTCATCAACATTATACAAAACTCAATGCCCCAACTCCCCCTCCAAACAATCAAAATTTGTAAGATGGGCAATCGTCCAACCCAATGCCAATTCAGGATCACACTCCAATAAATTTTGAGCTATGCATGAAAATGAGTTCCATAAGATCAATGTAACATCTTCAAAATGGGAAGATCAAATCAAAATCTCCTCGTTCTAATAAAGGTCCGGATGCAGGGAAAACCGTTCCCTTCATTTCAGGAATAACATTCATATACAAAGAAAGGCCACATCAAAGGGCTTCCATGTGAAGAATTCAACACTAGCTAAGGGCAAAAACAATAGTCTCATTCCACCGTATATTGACAGTAAGTTTTATACACAGAAAACTCAATTGAATGGGACTTAAAAGAACATATGCACACCATTTATGATAGAACAGTAGGTGCTAGGTCAATAGAGTTCATTGAACAAACCAATAATAGGCAATATACATGCTAACCCAAATTATTAATAATCACAAACTGAACAAGTAAATGAGATCGACCAGAATTACTGCAAAGTGGCACTCTGAACCTTTTGCCACTTGCAAGATCAATAAGCACCAACAAGGAAAGGATGCTGGCAAACTCCACACTCTATAGTTTCAGAACCTGAGCTTGGAACTTGAACCTGCAAGAATTATAGTTATCAGCCATGATGACAGAATTTGAGTCTATTGAAACTCTATTGAAATAATGCAATGATTAGGATTTACATCTGAGGTAACATTTTCACCATGTAAGGAGTTTACATATGTTATGGACCAGATTTAATCTTAGTATTGAAAATGCATTGGTCTAAAAGTCTAAAACTTCTGTCACTATTTATGCAAATAAAGATCGGGTTCTGATCTTTCCCATTAGCAGTCGACAAGGATTTCAAACCTGCAAATGAACTGTACAAGTTGGACAAGCAACTTCCCTCATCAGTCTACCAGACCCATCAGCCTTGGAGCCTGAAAATGCAATCGATCAATTAGCGCTAGCTATATAGTCTCACCATCTAGATATAGAAAAAGTGGTCCTACCAACAAATTTAACTCAATCACGTAACTAGTCAATAGTACATCACCGAATTTATCCAAATTCCAGAACAGCCCAAGGAAATTTAAGCTCATGCACTACATTTAATTTGTAAGATGAATAACTATTTTACCCAATGATGCCTTGTGATTTCTCTCCATTTCCTCCTGTCATAATTAATCTCTGTCAGTTAAAATTACCACCGATATTGAGTTTAAAAGCCACAATAAGATACAACAGTTTACAGCTTGAATTACAAAATATTTACTTGAAGCTTTCTGGCAAGATCCTCATGACTCTGCAATGCAGGTTTATTAGCAGCTTCTTTAGCATTACTCAGCCTCTGAGTCACTTCTGCCTGTATGTGAGAGAGACACTGTAAGGAATAATCGAAGACCAGCGTAGACTATATGTATAAAACACTTGGCCAAGAACATATACATGCAGGACATTGGTCATAAATTGATTTTGAATGAGTCAAAGTCTCAAAAAAGTAGAAGAGAAGGGGAGAAGGATGAACATATCTACCCACTTTTCTATAAAGTAAAGAATGTAAATGCAATGAACTTTGTAAATCCAATTCAACGCAGCTTAACCATGACATATTTGCAAGCTTGCCAAACACAGGCAACTTTTATCCTTCATCATTCAATGAAATGAATAAATATGAAACAGTAATCACTTCAAGAAGTCTTATTGATAATTAAGCCAAAAGATTCAAACAATCTCGACCATTGGAGTTCCCATCTAAGATAGTCAAAAGGACAGGGATCTCATTAGGTTTGGTTTTTAAGTGAGAAAATCACAAAGATAAAATTAACTGAACAGTATCCTACATTCACCTACGTCTGTTCATGTTTTCAAACTATTTTTGAAATGACATAATTTAAATTCAAGTTGGATAACAAGCAACTTCAAATTCAAGCTTTACGATCAAAGATTAGGACACACAACCAACACTGTTAGACAACCACCATCAAGAGAAAAAGCCCTCAATGAAAGTTGTACAAAATGTGAGAAAAAGCCAGTAAGCAAATCTATAACGCATACCATGCATCGATCACAGACACGAACAAGCTGAGCATTCTCATCAGCTGTAAGAGCAATCCTACCATGGGTACACTTGTCACAGAAAATATCACCACAGTTCCTGCAGTGATGCTGGAGAAGGGGAGAGGACAAAAAGGTTAAGCAAAAGTAGCATAAATCATAATCATTAATAAAGATGTACCTTGCGCACAAAGGCCCCAAAATCTGTCCCACATGATGTACACTTTGTAACGGCTTCATCAGGAACCTAAGGAAAAGAAATTATGAAAAACTTCAAACTCCATGAGTACTAATCCATTTCTTTCAATTTATAGAATCAAGTGAATATAGATGGAAATGTGTCCGTGCAAGCAAAAAAATATGGAAGAAATTACAACTCTTCAACCTCTGGTCTTACCCAATGATCTTTCTCCTCATTGCCAGGTTTTA
>JAWDEX010194649.1:0-12269 GCA_035221805.1 Trichilia hirta
TTGGATGACGAGAAAACTCCTATACTCAGTCATCACTGCAGTGGCCGGTCATACACGGGTCAGACACTCACTCCTTTGGAGTACGTGTCCGCAGATCACATAGCACCTGTCCTGAATTAATTAAGATCATGTACAGGAACCTCACTACAGTGGTACCAAGTACAGGATAAAACCCTTACTATACCAGACTTTTACACCTGAATGCATTTTAAGAAATTGGAACTCAAGATTAACACAAATACCCCTCAGAATAGAACCATTCGGCTACACCCCCAGTGGGTGCCAAAATTTATATATTATTTAGAAAAAAATCATATCAAGATTAAAGAATTCTAATTTGTAAATTTTATAATAATATTAAAAATACAAATGTTTAAATAAATTTGTTTATATAAATTAATGAAGGGCATTATATTATCCTTACTTTAATTTTGCATAAAAAATTTGTATTTTTAATATTATTATGAATTTTATAATAATTATTAGTAAAATATTAATCTATTAAAAGTCAGTCAAAGCTCAAAAAGTCCATTTAATTTGATGTATGAGATGACTTTATAATTAAAAATCTGAGATGGGATATTTCCATTGTTAATTACTAAATTATTATTATTGAACTTAAGAAAGGGGAACAGAAAAATTTATTGTCACTAATAAATATATATATTATGGGAGTCAATAATGTAATACCATTATTGGAAGTTAGGTTTACACCTTCCTCTTGGACCTTCGACTTACGGTATAATAAATTAAAATATTTAAATACAAATATTTTCCAGATAGGAATAGGGTGAATTCCGCGCAGCTACTAGAATTATTTTGTAGTAATTTTTCATATTTAAAATTTGAGAAAAAAAATTCAAAATTCTAATAAAATAATTAAAACAAGTATAAAAATATTTGGAATACACTGTAGCAAACCCATATTTTCCTCAACGAAGAATTATACTTGGCGGCTTACGGAGGTTCCGTGAGGATAAACAGTTGTCCCACCTTTTGACCTTGTTTCACGTGCTAATAAAACAATCAATCAATCGATCAATCCAATATTTAAATAGATTATAAATCATTTTGATTGGACACGATTAGGCCGAATGGTGGGCCCAGTCAAGGATGAGGAGGATGCCTTTCGAGCCAAAATTATTTGGATTTAACATTTTAAAACTAATATCGTCAAAAATGGTTGGAAGAATTACTTGTCTTCAGAAAAAAAAAAAATTGATTCATCTTTCGTTCCATTCATACCCAATACAAAGGAAATTTTTGAATCTTTTTAAGAAATCTGGTAACGGAGAACAATTTGTGATTGGGTTTCAATTTTAACTGTAACTAGTGTGACGGAACAAAGGGCCAGCCCTTCCTTAACCCCCATCGAATGGACATTCATTAGCCCACTTAATATATGCCTGCAGTCAATTTTGATAATGTAACAAAAATTTTGACAAATATATTTAATTGTTTGACCAAAATTAACGTGTTGAATAGATGAATTAATTATCTTTGTTGGAATAAAAATTTGTACAGTGAAAACCATGAAGATTCTGATTCCTAGTAGAATTCTAACCTTTCTTATTATCCCTCCCTTTCTCTTTTCATCAGCCTAGATAATTAAAGTTAAAATAAATTAAAAAGTTTATTGAAAATAATATTTGTAAAATTTGAGTATTAGATATTTTTGAATTAAGTAATTTATAATTCACATGATAGATGAATTCTGAGTTTAAAAAAAATTAAGAAAGGGTCAAAAGTAAAAGTAATAATAATCTTAAAATTTCTATTTTAAATAAGTGTAGTATTTTTTTAATCTAATCTTCATTATTTATATCTATTTAATGGATTTTGCTAATTAGTGGCACACTCATTAAGATTTTTTATATTTATTATTTATAATAATTTTTAGCATTTAATATATTAATTAATGGTGAATTTCAATAAAAAATATAATTTACTAAATATAAAAATCTTAATAATTATCGAATTTTAATATATTAAAAAATATAAATTACTAAATATAGAGATGTTAACAAGTAACTAGGATATTAGTTAGCATAACCATTATCCATTTTAATTAATTATGTAATAAATTTTTAACATTAAATGTTATGTGTGTGTGTGTGTGTGTATAAGATTTAATTATAACATAATTAAACAAATATATTAGGAGAAAAATATTTATTGATGACTTAGGAATGTATAAATTGAATGAAATAAAAGATTATAATATAAAAAGAGAAAAAAATTATCTATGTTACAGGCCAATTATTTTCTGATGAAGTTAATATCTACTGTAGATTATGAATATGAATCATTTTGGACGTTATATTAAATGAGAAAAGAAAGTTCAAATGTAGCGTTCATTCTTTTTAGCTGCTGTTACATGTCTTACCATTGTCACAGTATAAAGAAGCTTTGTTGTAATTGCATAGGTTGTGGTAGAGGTTTTGTATAATGTATGTCTATTCAAGTGCTACAAAATTCTCTTAATTTTATATTTTTCTCTATACAAATTTCTTCACTTCAATCTGTTTACTAAGATTTGGTTTGGGTTTGAATCTAATTACTTATCTTGAATTCTTGAATTTGAGTTTCATGAATTTATTAAACTCAAATTCTCATCATTTCTTGCATACGGGATTTTGGTATATCACTCGTTTTACTGGAAAGTCAGCTCATTTGTTTTGTGTAAGTTTGCTTGTTTGCAATCTTCCATGATTAATTTCGTTCAATATTTCAATATTATTTGTCTATATTAAAAAAAGAAGCAAACTTTAAAAAAATCTAAATTCATGTCAAAAAAAATTATAAATAAAATGAAGATTATAAATAGAAATATTTAAAAATAATGACTTCTTATTGATTTTTTTTTCATATATTATGCATTCAAACTTTGTTAAAATAATATTTATATAAACATAAAATCACATGTAATTGGTGATTCTTTTCTACCCACTTACAATCAATAATTTTATTCCATGCTTTTATTAAAATAACTGGATATTTTTGGAAAAAATAACTATAAAAATGCAAATACAGTTTTATAAATTCAATGACAACAAACAGTAATTCTTAATTACTTTATTGTAATTTATGATTATTTTTGAAAAACTTAAAAGGTACAATAAAATTTAAAAATGATTAAAATTGCAAGAGAAAAATTACAGATGTAATACATTCACGATTCATATGTATATAAGAAAAATAAGTAGACACATCATAAAATGTTATTAAGTGAAATTTTTCCAAAAATTAAGTAGATGTTGTCGTTTTAAGCAAGCAAGGTGTTAGGGGTTCAATCTTCAACTTTCTAACTCCACGATATATAGTGAAGGTAGGTAGGTACTTGGACAATTTTATTAAAATTTCAAACCTCTTAAGGCTTGAGCAACCCAAAATATATTAAACCTATCAAAATCGTATAAGTAAATATTTCTTTATTCTTTTTTATTATAATTATTATTTGTAAAAATATATAAGCATCAAAATAATAAAAAAATAAATCAATATAATGATAAAGAATAAATAGTGAAGGAATAAAGGAATATTGTACATGCCTTAATACATACGTTGTTTAGGTGTAATTTCTTGACATTAGAAAGCATTCTAATGAATCTACTAGCTACTTCACTTTCTTAAAATCCATGTAAAAATCCGCTACATCGAAATGGGAAAAATACCTTGATGATTATTTGAACTTGAAAAAGATTTGTCATCAGGACAAGAATAAAAGACCATTTTCAAGATTTGGATCTCTAAGCAGTTGACTCATAAGTTTTTGGCACAAATTATTCGGCATCATTTAGAAATTAGAAAACATCAGGAAAATTGTACCAGAAAATACAAGGAAGTTGTACCATTTGACTGTTCCATGGAATTACAAACGAAAAAGAAGATTAGGAAACACCTGTAGAGATCAAGCTCTTGAGCACCAGCGCGCACTTATACCCTTTCCTCCCTTCTAATTGAATTTTCTATCTCCATATAAGGATTGGATAAAAATTAAGTATCTTGCTGTAGACTTTTAACTATTACAGATGCATTCTCCTGCATTAAGGGTAAAACATAAACGAACAGACAGAGTGATTCAAGTGATCACTATTTTCTGCCAATCTCCTCTATAACTTCATTCATTTATTGGGATTACATGTGTCCGACAAGTATGGATGATTTAACATTTTTCCAGTTCCATGCTGCTTTTCCTTATCCTGTTCTTGTTAGCTTCAAGGACCGGAACAACAATAACCTTTCATGACCCAACAGCAATGTAAACAAGATGATGGTCCAAAATTCTAATACGCTCAGGAATAGAAGGGTTCGGATAGGTATTCTCCACTGCTTTAAGTGAAATCCGTATCCATCGTTTCTCTCCATCATACTTCCATCAACTTCATGGCCAAGGCTTTATCATTTTGTGCTTCATAGTCAATAAAGCTAATGTGAGTTGTAATTGGCTCAAAAATTCCAAGAGCAGGTCCTATGTGTTTCAAATCAAGAATATTTTCCACCCAGAAAAATTTATACCAACAGACCAATTGCCATGAACGGCACACTGAGGAGACATTGCGAGATAACTGAAAATAGGATACTCCATATTTTTTGTTTTTTCAAGTTTCGGAAACATAGAAGTTTCGAAAATTGTGAGGGATATTGAACTTTAAGTACTGGTAGCTTTCAAGTTTCGGATAAGCTCATGTTTTGGTTTTTCTTAATTGTTTATTGGCATCCAATTTGTTGGGTATATCTTCAATTTCAACACAAAATCGTTAAATTCTGAAAGGTGACTAATTTTTGATTGCTTGCATATCTTTTAAGAATAGAAAACTGAATTCCAATAAAAGAAATTACTCTTAAACACAATAAAACCATCAGAATAGAGGAGAGAAACATTGAAGGATAAATATTAAAATAAAAAGTAATAGTATTAGTAAAGAATATCATAGCCAAAACACCAAAAAAGTAGTAACCTATATACTGTTAGAATCACTATAAAATCAATTGAAATTACATTCCGAAAGAATGCAGATATGGGAAATTCAGATATAGATAGATGTAGTTCTTCAAGCAGAGTGCAATTTCTGCAGACCTCCTATATAATGGGATCAAAAAATTGATGTTTAATCTTTCCAAGATGCATGAACTTGACGTTGTTCCAGTTATATGTACTGCTACTGCAAATCCTCTTCCTGTTATCATCGAGGAGTTCAATACTTTTAAGTGTTCGAGACCAACTACTATGCATAGATTTTGACAAAAAGAGAGGAGAAAATAATTAGAATCATGTACTCAATGTACTAATGTACCAATCAAAATCCCAATTTCAAAGATTTAATCTTAGGATTGCTTACCTTTCTACAATATAAACAAGTTGCTCGTCTAAAATTTTAATATCTTCGGGAATGAAAATGGTTCTTACAGACCATCTCGAATTCCACTCCTGCAAATTCATCAGCAGCTTCATCAACTCTCTAGCTTTAGCCTCGTACTTTTCTTGCGGGCTTAATTGGTCGAGAGAACGAAGATTTCGAAGTATGCTGTATAACGTTGAAGTTGTGATTCCAAAAGGAGGCCCGATGACACTCAATCAAGCACATTGTATGTGGCGCACAAGGTATAGCAGGAGCCTAATTGCCATGAACGACCGCCCATGATGCATTGCAAGTTAAGTCAGAATAGGATAAACAAACCGAATATTTTTATTAGAATATGAACATTTAAATCCTCCCACCTTTTCAACTTCGGGAACAAAGGTACGGATTCTTCCATCGGCTCACTTCTGCCGCGCTTTCTTTTCTTGTCAGGGAAAGAGGCCATATAGAATCTGCATGCATGTAAAAATTTTAGCTGAATTAGAATCCTCTCCGACTAAACTAACAATCAGAAACTAGGCAAGCAGAACTGCTGAAAGATGTATGCATATTGTTATTATTATATATAAAGAAAGTCTATACTTAATAAACCCTAAAATTGTCAAAATTTTGTTCATTACATAAAATCTTTTCTGCCGGATTCATAATCAATCCAACTTAGCTGCTCTAAGCTCTACATGTATATGAGATCGCAGTTTTCTATTAATTTAAGAATTAATAAATTAAAAATGATAATATACTTTCTAAGCAGAAATCACTCTCATTTTTTTCTGAGTTGATTAATGTAATTAGAACAATGCGTTGCCACCAAAGCTAACTTTAAACAAAATTATAAAATTAAAAAAGAAAAGATCTTCCAAAATTGACAAGGAAAAAAGCTTGCTGTATTTACAGTAAGTACCTGCCGCGGGAGATAGAAGAGCTTTTACCTTCAAGAATTCTTCAGGAAGGGTTTGCCAAAGGTAGTTGTTGGTAATAAAACAAATTGGTACAGGCCTTAAGAAAAAAATAAATCAATTACAGCTAGGATTATTACTACAAATTAAGAACTGCAAACACTAATTGAATTCCTGTTCTGTTTCTAATTCTAAAGGCATTGAACCTGTGGATAAAACAGATTAAAAGAAAAATTGTTACTTTTTGTCCTTAATCAAACTTTGTGCAATGTAAAATGAGAGTAGCGTAAAATAAATAAAACATATATAATAATATGATAATATGATATTAATTTATACAAATAGAGGTTTTTCTTTTCTTTTCTTTTTTTCCAATTGATATTTGTTACTCTCCGTTATCAAATAAATTCCAGTCCCACTCATTATTCATCCACTGCAGCAAACAAGATTGGAAATCATCTTCATCTTCCAAACTTTGTCCTTGATCATCTTCCTCCCTTCCTTTCTTCCTCTCCTGTAAAACTGAAGCTATGACTGACTAAATCTAAATAAAGCCATTGTGCGGATTCTAGTGGATCTTCATCCACTAAGAAATAATTGTCAAAGTGAATGGTACTTATAGGTGGGGGATTTGTGTAAAAAATTTTTACTTCTTCAAACCTCAGTATCTTCAACTGAAGCAGATTGTTTGCTAGGAGATATGCATTATTATGGGTTAAATGAGAAAATTCATGCGCAGAGAGACGATTTCAAGTGAAGAGAAATATTTGCCAATCTACTTTATAATTGGAGTGAAATATTGGGATTTGACATCTCCGACATATAAATTTAACATTTTTCCTATAAGATATTGCATTTACAAATCCTCTAGCCGTTATTATCCCGCCACCCAGTAGAACTAAGTTTTCAAGTCCAATGGCTCGGCAATATTAATTGTTGTTGACAAGTCATCAAACGGGTATTACTCAAAAAGAAGAAGAAATAACTTGTGCCGCATCGCATTCCAAGGGGACATTGCAACACAAGTCAGATAAGTGTACAAAACTGAAGATTTTCTCCAGAATATCAAGAGTCAAATCCTCCCACTTTCTCGATTCATTGCTGACCTTTTAAAAACCCCATCAATTAAAGATGACCCTTTTACAGAAACACAAAATAAATTGAGTTTCGCTATTCCAGCGCAGTTGATGTTTATGTAGAAAAAAAAATCATGAGGTAGGAAAAAAGATTCTCTTGTAATACGATGAGAGTACAAGGACTAATGATATTATAGAAATCATGATTTGTGATTGTGAAACGTGGAAGAATTTACAAATGCCTGTAAAATTAAATTAATAAAAAAAAGAAACAAAAATAGTATAATGGGTAAAAATTAAAATACATACATCTGATTGTGACAGCCTAGGCAATAATAAGAGAAAAATAAAAGGGAAAAAAAATTAAAATTTCAAACTCAGATTACTTAAATTAATTTGAGAAAGTGGTAACGGAGAATTTATTACTGCAAACAGATATAATGTTCCTGCTGAATGTATATAACATTTGGAAACTTCACACTTGTAAAATGTCATTTTATACCAATATTTTAGATCTATTTCAAAAAATAAAATTAGAGAATTTCTTATTTTACATTCTATTGAGCTAACAGAAATTGATGTTCCACGCAAATTTTACTTGAAAAATTACTAAAAATGTTATATATAGTATTTCCTTTTAAATTAAAAGAAAATAATGCATTAGGATCCGTGCTTTAACCAGTATCCATATATTCTCATAATATTCCAAAAATGTAATTTTACGTACTGAGGTGGCGAAATCCTATTAGTCACCGGAGCAACCGCAGAAAGAGGAACAGAAGATAAATCACCACCATCGGGATCGACTCAAAATACTTAAACCGCCAAAATTTTAACTGCGGAGTCCGAAGGAGCAAACGCCCTTAACTGTCTACAGAGAGGGAACATAACTGTTTTTAGAGAGAGAATCATCTCAATCTTTCAATGATTTCGTTTGCTTTTCCTGCTAAGAAACAATCACTCACCATTCTCTTTCTTCGTTTTCTTTTAAAATGGACTACGATCCTGAGAACCCACTGCCTTCTTTGGAAGGCCAAGCTTTTGAGAGGTATTTCAACGTGGAAACGGAATCTATGACCGCGGAGGGATATTTAGAGAGCAAAGAAAATATTCTTAGAGAAGTAGCTCTTCAAGTGATTCTGATTTCTTCTTTGGTTTCGAGGAAAAATGAAGGCAAGAGAAATGAAAACTGTGGCTTGTTGAGGATTAAAATACGAAGAGTACGAATCTTGTGTTTCTGCTTTGCTTTTCTGAGAAAACGGAGTAAAAGAAAACGAAGCAATTAGAAAAGTTTTGACTTTCTTGATTCCTGGGAAGTTCTTTCACTTTTCATGTGCATTATCAATCAAAATTTGTACATCCTGTTGGTTAATGGTAATTTGTGACATTGGTAAGAAGCAATTGACAAGTTTATTAAGCTTGTGATCTATGAGTCAATTATATGATTTGTTTCTGATTTAATCGAACTTGTAGACTTTGATCAGTTCCTGAAATTTATTGGTATTTCATGTGTTGTACGTAGAACTCTGCATCTTTCAATTTTGATGCACTCATACCATATCTTGCAATGAACTACTTCGATCGCTTCATTTCAAGAAATCCACTCCCGGTATATAATATCAAATCCCGAAAATTTATGGATTATGATTGTTATATTTTAGCCGATTTGAGGGTATTATCCTTATCTTGTTTAACCAGAATGTTCTAGGACGTGCGAAAGATGACATAGTTCTAGCTGTCATTTCTTGTCTAACACTTGCTTGGAAGATGAGAGATGAAGCTTTCAGATTCCATGATATTGTGGTAAATCACTATATATTTTTTATAATTTTTTTTCCTGTTCGAAGAATGAATTTATTTGCTAGTTTGTACGGTCCCCCGGTCTTGACAGGCAAGAAGGAATTTGAAAGAGTACTATAAAAATCACATACTGACCATGAAACTTCACATTCTCAATGGACTTAACTGGAGAATGTGTGCTGTGACATCTATATGCTTTGTGTTGTTTTTTTCTGAGAAGATCCATCAAACGCAGAACCCTTAATCAGATCATAATCTAATCACAAGACGGTAACTGTTGGAGATCGATTGCACCATGTGAAACTGGTGGTTATATATAGAGACTTCCCAAAGACTCAAAGGCAGAATGTTTCTTTATAATTTAGCTAATTTGCTTCGTTTTTCTCTCTAAAAATATTAAGTTTTGTTTCTATTTTTGGATGATTCTAATGCACTGCTTTAATCGTCCATTTATAGAGTAATATATTTGGGATACAACTGCTCATTAAATAATTATAATTCTTATAAATTTGGACACAACTGTTCAACGAACAATTGTGTTTCACCATTGATATGGTCGTGCCATTTCATCAATGGACACTATTTGCATGTTACCTTTGCTTTGATTGTGTTTTTTCATTCTCCCACTTAATCACACTTAATCAAAGTAATAAAGTTTATTTTTGATGATTGAATATCTTGTGCATACAACTAATCATCATAACTATATCATAACTAAACCATAAAATTATGGTATACACATTTTATAAAAGTAAAATGGCATCACAACTAAAACTAAGAAAAATTCTTATTTGTACTTAGTTTTCATGGTAACTTATACACTAAGTGGTCGGTATTACATAAATTTATTTTAATGTTTACTTTTTACAAGATTTTTGTTTGGATGATAAAATTTATAACTACTTCCATTTTTAGTATAACCAATGAAGTTGTATTCTTATATTTTAATACTGATTTTATCCCTTAAGGGCTTAAGAATAAGAACATAAGTCTTGTATTCCTAAACTTTCAATTTTAATAAATCTAGTTTAGTTCCCATCCATATTTCATATAGAGTCAATAATTTAACTTTTGTGTGAATTCTATTTAATATATATACTACTATAGATAGTGCTTCTCTCTAAAAATGCAAAGACATTTCTAAGTATGACATCATTGATATTGTCATATCTAATAGAGACTGATTTCTTCTTCTATTATCCTATTTTATTGTAGACTATAGGATATTGTACAAATATGCTTTATATCACTTATTTTGCAAAGATTATCAAAAGCTTTATATTCTCTACCTCGACCACTATTTAACGCTTTGTCCAACAACCTAATTATGATTTTACTTCTTTTTTATATTCTTTGAAATCTTTAAAGCCTCTGATTTACTCTTTAGAAAATATATATGTTCATATCTAGAATAATCATTAATAAAAGTAATAAAATATTTCATACCTCTATATATTTTGATTCTCATAAATTCACATAAATCTAAATATACTACTTCAAGTAAATTTAATGTTTTTTAATGATTCAAGAAAGGTTTTCTAGTCATTTTACATTTAACACATAATTCACATGTGTTAAATTTATCTAAATTTACTTAAGAAAGCATTCTTTTATTATTAATTCTAAATATTTTATTTATATTTATATAGCCTGATTTTAAATAACAAAGTAAAGTGTTATTTAAATCTAACATATATACATAATCAAAAAAAAGATTTTATTTATTATAGATCTAATTAAGTATATATCATCAATTTTTTTTTATCCTTTAGAAGTATAAAATCATCTGTTCTTCTAGTGACAAACCCAAACTTAAATCTAATTTTAAAATTCCTTTTACGTAGAACAGACACAATGATCAGATTTTTTTTGTTATTGATAGAGCATATAACACATCTTTCAATGTTATGGTGACATCTGTAAATCAGATTTTACAATCTCCTATATCTTAAATATCAATATAGGCATTATTATCTATATATAATCGATGTTCCCTTAGTGTTTTTTCTTCAACATTAACCAATTGACTCTTGTCATTACTCATAAGTTTAATAGTACCAGAATCCAATCACCATTAAATTTAAGATTAGTAATAACAGCCTAAAAAATAGTTTAACTAATTTTTTTCTTTTTTCTTTTCTTAATTTTAAATCTTGAACACTTGGCTTTGAAATGATCAGTATTTTTACACATAAAATATCTATTTTTCTTATGCTTTTTATTTTTTTGGTCTAAACTTCTATGATCCTTTCTTTTGCTTTAAATTCTTCTCGTTGTGCTTTCCTTGGTTATTCTAAAAACTTTCTGCTAAAAAAAGATTGTTGGAGCGAATTTCTTCTTTTTTTCTATTCATTTTGATCTCTTCAATTACTAATATTGTAGATAATATAGTCATGGACAAATAATTTTGCCCATATGTTATTGAGGTTACAATATGATCTTATGTCCTTAGCAGACTATTAAGTAGAACTAAAACTTGCATCTTATTGTCATAATCTAATTTTGTCCTCTATAAATTTCATATATACTTTAGAAATAAAGCTCAAGATGCCAAATATATGATAATAATATAAAGTTTAATTTTTAAATTATTCTGTCAAAATTATTTAATAAATTTGTATCTTAACTCGAGGATTCGAATTTTGATAGTAATATATCTATGTATTATTGCGTGATTTCAAACTAACTATTAGGGTAATTCTGACAAACTTATCAATAATATAGATGTTTACTATTTTTTTAACTTGTATTTAATAGCCGAGCTAGTGTATTATTATTTTATCTTTTTTTATACTATAAAAATATGTAATTATTTTTGAAAGAATTTTAACTATTAGAAATAATATTAATAATTATTTGTTTATTTTGTAGGATAGTTTTGTTACTTCTAGATAAGTCACTAATAATAATAATCTGTGAGATTTCAGTTCGATATAGCTAAATATAGATGAAGTTCTACTAAAATTACATGATCGATTTCCTGTCTTTTTTGTAAATAGTTTGGAAAAAATATATAAATTTAGAGTAACTATATTAAGGATACTTATAGACAACGGCATCCCTCAAAATATAAGATGGCTAATTAAAGTAAAAATTTAACTAGATAGATAATCTCTTAATCTCTTTATTACTTA
>JAWDEX010194670.1:0-12266 GCA_035221805.1 Trichilia hirta
ATAAAATAAATTAAATTAAGAACACGGAAAATGGCCATGAAGTTTAGAGGGCGAACATACCTGAATCACATGACCCATGTTTCCTCCATGTGAAGGCATGAAAACATCGCTGTTTTCTGAAACAATACAGTCAATGGCAGCCATTAAGGAAGCTTTATTTGCAAACGGTTCTAGTTCACCAGGTAAGGCAAGGTCTTCCTTATTGTATAAATGCGGAAATTCAGCTGTTAATGGACTAAGAGTTTCTTTTCCGCCTAATGGTTCCCCTCCTGCCCAATATATTCTTGCATTCTTTGGAGCTCCAAGTGCCTTAAGCAACCTGAAATATAATAACCAAGGACAACCAAAAACTC
Source organism: Trichilia hirta (assembly GCA_035221805.1). Lineage (NCBI taxonomy): Eukaryota > Viridiplantae > Streptophyta > Magnoliopsida > Sapindales > Meliaceae > Trichilia > Trichilia hirta. The sequence continues at coordinate 354 of JAWDEX010194670.1, forward strand.
ACTCATGAAAACTTAATGTACAGGAAAAAGTGAAGGTTAATAATTAATGCATGTTTCAGGCAAATTCTCACTTGGTCACCTCCATGGCATTCAGGGGGCAGAGACCAGCAAGTTTTCGCTCGTGGTAAGTTATGTTTGACCTTGCAGTTAAAAGCTCTGGCCTTTGTTTCCGCTCATTGTTTATCACCTCATCATACTCAGGGCTCAGACCTGGAAGGCATCCTGTCCTGACCCAAACATCCTTCTCCATTCTTAAATGAAGAGCAAGGTAAGGTCCCTTGCTCTGCATTCTCTCAGCCAGCTTGTTACCAAGTTGTAGAATTGGTGTGGCAAACCTCAATGCGTGGAAGGCAACCTAGTCATATGAAGAAGAAGTTAGAATTTGAAATATTAATGAGATGAGCTGGAAAGAAAATAGGATGAAGATATTAACTTTGAAAAGAACAAAATTCAACAAATCACAAACGATACCTTGCAGCGAAGCTTTTGAAGATCGGACGGGAGATCCTTAGAGAGCCTTGAATCGAGACCACGTAAGAGCAAAACGCCTTTGTTCATCTACAGCAACAAAGAAAATGTACAAATAAAATCCACTGACACAACAGGTATACACTTGGGACAATTATTCTTAACCAGCAACATCTTAATTGATCATCAAATTTGTAATTAAGAAAGTGACAAAATATCAAACAGAAACAACTAAAATTGTTTAATTTAAATGAGATTATGATAATTGTATTAATATGGAATTAACTTATGAATAAGTTATCAAATTTTGACACGTTCTTAAGCAACTTCTTCTTCTATCATGGTAAATTGTGCTCAGCATACAATTAAAATTATGAGCAAATGACATTGTTAAGTCTTTGTAAAACCGATTACAAGTTGCAGGCCATCAATAAACTCCAATATAAACTAAAAAAAAACTCTCCCCCTTTACTAAGTCAAGCACTTTTAGCAACAAATCTCCAAAAATGAGCAAACAAATTTAATTCTAAATAGCAAATTCACACACATTTCTTACCCTCTTAAGATAACGAGCACGAATCCATTGAGGGGACACATGAAGCGGAGTTTGGTTCTCCTCTACGGGCCTCGTCATCATATGTGTTGATGGCAATGATGAAACTATCCTCACATCATCGGCTAGAACTTTCTTGAAGTGCTCCATATCAAATATATCAGAGAATTCGCTGCAACCATCATATGAGAACAACATGTTTTCATTCTTTTGTTCTTAACAAAAAAAACCCATAAAAACTATGAATTGAGTTTTACCTTTCGTCACCCCAAATGACATTGACTTGCAATATGGGAACAACAAGAGCAGCACCAAGAATTCTTGCAATGACTACAGCATCAACAATCTGATTCCTCTGCTGATTTATACCGCCTGAGACTACAACCAGTAAATATTTTCTCCTATCCTTCAGAATCCTCTCACTTTGCCTTCTGTAATCCCGAGTGAAACGTAAACATGGTTTATATCCCATTCCATCTGGTTGCTTCCAAAACTCACTTTCGCCCCCTGATTCTCCATTCCCTTTTTCTATCAATGCTTTTGATTCACTACCTCCCTTCGAAAATAAATCTTTCTTATCATTTGACAGAATACCCGCCTCAGATTTTGAATCCCCATTTGGGATTAAAGACTCTGACTGAACATTATCATTTAAAAAGTCATCTTTCTGCCCATTTGGGCCGTCGTTTGAAGGAGAACTCAGAATAGATTCTTCATACCGTTTTGGATATGAATTTTGTTTCTGTGTTGTGAAACATGGATATGAAGACAAAGGAGACAAAGGGACCAAAGGATCAAGATTGAACCCAAGCATTAACATCCCTAAAAGACCAAAGCAAAACAGAGTCCAGAACCAAAACCGTGGGCTCTTGTACCGGTTAAACGAAAAGAATCTCATTCTGAACCTGGTTTTCGAAGATTTCTTCGGCGAAACGAGTAGAGACTGAAGAGAAGAAGATGATATAGAGTTTATTATCTGAGAAGGAACTGATATGTACGAACGTTTCTTTGATGTTGCCATTTTACAAAGCTTAAACAAACAAACAAGAATTCCCTTTGCTCTTTCGAAAACTTCTTCCACTAAAGTTCTGGTTTCCTTTTGTCAATAAAATGAAATAGAGAGAAGAAAAAACGTGTCTAGAGAGAGAAACGGCAGAAATAGACGGCGGGAACACGAAGTCTGAAGACTTCTGTTCTGCGCGCGGTCTTAAAGAGCGCTTGGTTTCCTTTTCTTTAATTTTTAATTTTTTTAAATAAATTTTTGAAATTGAAAAAAATTAAACGTGCTGGTGATATATAAGTGGGATTTATTAGTTTATTAATTAATGCTAATTACTTTCTTATCTTGTTCAAACTGAGGGCAAGACTACAATATTCTCAATATACGGTACATCGAAACATCTCATCCGTTAGATTATACTTATACTTACACGCTCTGATCATATCATACAATTGCAACATCTCAACCATTAAATTGTTTAAAATGTAATTTCACGGTCAATTTATAAGTGGAAAAAAAAATGTAGACGTGTCTGTTCCATCGCTAACTTGATTCAATCGGAATTTATTTCAATTTTTACTGAAAATGAGATACTATAAATAAAATTTATTTAAATTTTGGTTTACTGATTCGTTTCACCGACAATGATAAGGACCCACTTGATACTCTTTCAAATAAAAATCTTTAAATTTTAATGTAATAATAAGTCCATCTCATCACATTAACATTGAAAAAGACTCATTTAATACTCTTTTAAATTGAAATTTGATTTTTAATTTAATAATAATTATTATATAATATGTAGAATGACTCAAAGAGTAATTATCATAATTTTGTTTTTATTATTAATTACTATAATAAATGTAAAAAATTATTATAAATAATAAATATAAAAATATATATTTTATTATTTCTAAAAATAATTTTAATTTAGACAAAATTAAAAGCTAATTCAGTCCATTTAATTATTAAAATAATTATAATTTACAGAATATTATTCTAATTATAATAACAAAATAAATAAACCATTCAATTCAATAAAATTTTTTAATAAAGCAAAAATTAAGGTGAATAAACCGTACTAAATATATAATAAATAATTAAAAAAATTATAAAATTATTTAAATTATTTAATAAATACTTATATATTTTATTTGTTATGTATTTTTTAAATAAATTTAAATTTTTTTTTTTTTTTTTTGTAAAATTAAACCACCCACGTGACGGAATTTTGGGGATATACCGCATACATATCCTTTCGTCTCTTCGAAAATTAAAATGGAGTAACAGAAGCTTATGATATACTGAACGACATACATCTCGAGAACTGGAGTTGTCGTTTTGTGTGCACGAAAGCCCGTTGTCCCAATCCAGTATAAAAGAAATAAGCAATAAGTTCAGCATGTGATCCGGCCAGACAGGCCAGCCTGGAAGGCTTTCGTCCTAGCAGACTGACAGCTGGCACCCACTGACATGGTTGCAGTATGCTGACGTGGAATACAATGACTTGTCCCTACTTGCCACGTGGGTTTGTTTTTTGTATTGGAAATGTGGGAACCTCGATGGACCTCCTTCTTTCGTGGTACTAGGTAACTCCATGAATTAGATGGGAATGATGACGTAGGATATTACATATTTATTTTTGTACATATAATTCCTTTTGAATTAATTTATAGAAATTAAATTTTTAAATTTATTTTTGAAAAAATAACATATTCACTCAAAAGTATATAAAAAATGATATTTTCTCCTTGGTTTTAAAAATTGACATTCAATTTCTGTTACAATTTTATTAGTAAATTTCTTATTATTTATAAAATTTAAATTTAAAATCTAAATTTTAATAAGTATATTATTTAATTTTTTTATTCATAAATCCTCTTTAATAGCCAAATTTTATTACAAAACTTTTGACTCCAAATTATAATTTTATATAAAAAAACTCAAATGATATTATTTTAATAGCTAAATTAACGGAGTTTATTATTATTTTTATATAATTACATGCAGGACCCACAGAATCAAAGCTTAAAAAATGATGATGGTGATGATGAATTGATAATGATGATAATGCTTGTTGGTGAAGAGATTATCAAAGAAATTTTTGGTATAATGATTAGTTAGGAAAATGATGAAATTAGTTTATCTTTTTTGGAATATAGATGGCTTTATATTTTAGAATTGGATATGATAAAGTATTTAGTAAATTTAAATTTTAGAAAAATTAATTACTTTTTTATTACTATTTAAATTTAAGACTTCACAATTGCTATAAAATAATAAATTTAAAATATTAAATTTTATTTAAAAATAAATAAATTCTATTAAAATTTAGTATTATTAAATATTTTTTATTTCTTTACTTCTAAAATTAAATTAAAGTTAATAATATCAAATATATGATTAGTGTAAATTTGTCTGTTTGAATGTATTTTAAACTAAATTAAAATAATATTTAATAATATTAAACTTTTAATAAAATTAGTTTTTATTTTATTTTATTAATATTTGAAATTTCATAAAATTTAAAAAACAATAACAAGCTTCCAATTTAGTTTTGGAAAGGATAGATTAATATTTGAAAGTAGGAATTGGGAAATGGCCTGGCCTATCATTCTGTTAACGTCATTGCCGTGTAAGCGAGGGGTACACGTTTCACGATTCATTTCCTGCCGCCAATGGCAGAAGCCAGTTGTTCACTAGCTTGTCAGCCTACAAACTCTTTCTTTTTTTAATTTTTTAAATTCTTATTATTCATTTACTTGGCTTCTCTCTTCCATAATTCGCAAACGGAAGTAGCTTGAAGACTACGCTTTGGCATACTCTTCAATAATCAATGTCACGGGCCACCATTCCTGCTTCAAGAATATTCTTTTTTACTTTTTAAAATTATTATTTATATATAATTATTTATTTTTATTTTTATCAAATTGGGGTTTTGTGTATTTTGTTATATATTAAAATTGTTTTACCTAAAATTTTTTAAAAATATTATTAAAAATTTTTATACAAATAATTTGTACAAAGTTATGTAATTGTATAGTAATCTTTCTCCAAAAAAAAATTGGATAGTAATCACGTATCTTATACAAATTTTTTTTTCTTATAAATTTTTATATGTTTTAATAAAAATATAAAATATGTGATAATTATATAATATTATTACATTAATTTATATCAAAAATTGTATTATTATTATTATTATTATTATTATTATTATTATTATTATTATTGTCAACCTCGAAATTAGAGTTCAATTCTCTAACTTGCATGAGTGAATCAATCTCTTCTTATTTTTAAAGTAAATTATTATTTCTTTAAAATTAATATTCAAATTAGACTTCGATCAAACTTCATCTCAAATTGATTCGAACAATTACCTGAGGTATTGTAATATGATAAAATTCAAGAAGAAAAATGGCCTATTTATTATAAATGATAATTTATGTCCTTATTTGTAACAACATAAAAGTACAAGGACCTAAACGTTATTACCCATATTTTATGCGACGTAAGAATGAAATCAACGACTTTCCAACACAAGAGCCATATATTCTTGAGTCAAACGCATAAAGCCAACCGAACTTAGTTATGCAAACAAATAAACTATGGGAAATATCCAACCATCATCCCCTCATTAGGTTTACTTGATTTTTAACTATTCTCATCGTGGATCCAATGGCCCTAAGTCTAAACCTAACCCTATATATATATATTAAAAAAATAAGAATAATATAATACATTTAACTGTTAAAATAATTATGATTAACAAAGTATTACACCAGTATAATATAAAAAATAAGTAAATTATTAATGCTAATTAAAATTTAACAAGGATTTATTTCGGTATAATTAAAACTAACGAAATTAAAATTATATTTAATAAAAATTTAAAGATTTATATATCTTGTAATTTTTTGTATCTTTTCCCGAATTGAAATCATGTAATTTCTGCAGCTAATTTTTCCTTTAAACAATTATGTTAGTTGCTTGGTTCATGTTGCCTCCTCCTTCAAAAGAATAATGTAGTCAAAACCTGTGCACATATTTAATTGTATATAATATATTAATATACTATGAACTTGTTCTTGCTTCCTTCTTAAGAATCATGTTATTGTCAGATGTTGGCATACTATCAAAATCGATATCACGTATAAAAATTTTCAATTTCGTGATATTTCTCTCTCTTTTAAGACTATAAACACACAAACTTTATGCACATCTTTATTAATCAATGTATTTTAATAAGGGATTTGCTTAATATATAGTATCATAAAGTTATATTAATTTAGAGTATACTTAGTATTATTTACTTGCACTAAAATTTTTAACCAATATTTAATATTTTAATTTTTATTATACAAAAGCCGTAAAATTATAGTAATTGTGCAATTACAGTATCTTAATATCAAATATATCCTAAGAATTCGAAGATAATTTTTGAAATAATTATGTAAAATTAAAACGGAAATACTTTTGTAAAATCGAAATTAAAATTTTAAAAAATTAAGATATATACGAATAGTTTAAATTATTTCTAGTATGCCTAATATATAGTAGTCGATATCTAAATAAGCTTGTGCTTTATAATTTTTATCATAATATATGCATATATTTTTTCAAGATGATGTATTCATGCATGCCAATTGAGGCATGCTGTTGAAAGGTGAGCATCATGCAACATTTGAAAAAATTAATATACAGCTAGTTAGTACATAACATTACGTAAGATGACATTATTAATATCTATGGTCTCAAATTGTTTAATTTCTATTATAATAATTTATCATATAATACATGAAGTTGTGTTTACTAGATACATGCGCTCTCCATGATGTAAGGGGTGTGAATGGAGCAAATAATTTTGATTATTTTATGGATTAGCATGATATGTAAAGTACAATTTTTATGATTCTGCTAATATTTAATTCCAATTTAAGCAGCAACTGATTGGCTTTTTTGTCAATATAACAACTTATGTAGTTGAAATGTTATTTTCAATCATATTTGACCTTGAATATTATTGTAATGCATAGTTGGTTGGCTATGGGATCATCAAAATATTCCAACTTCTAATATTGTCCGTTACCCGTTACTTTCTTTAAAATTTTTTTTAATCAATAATATAAAATATAAAATTTTTAAATAAATTATATGATATATAAATTTACTTGAGGTGATGGCATTAGTTATCACATGATTTATATTATTTTTTATTAATAAAATTTATTTTGTATTTTTATCAATTAGTCTCAATATATATATCTATATATTCATTAACAATCGAGCATGAATTGAATTAATACATGGTTTCCAAAATGTGGTATGCAAATTTTCAACAAATGGAACTATCATACCCTAACAATTTAAGTTATGTTGACGGTTTTATTAATTTTAACTAAGATATTATTAATATTAGGTGGATTAAGATATATGATACCGTCGCTAACAACCCTAGCTTAACAAATCAATAATTATATAATTAAATTTTGGTGAAAGTAGGTGTACTAGTGTTCATAGAGCTGGCCATTGTTGCCACTTTGTGATGTATTGGACTTTTATACATGTTCAGGCAATTGAATAAAGGGTTAAATTAAGATTAGTTGGTTTAATTGGAAAAATAAATATCACATAGTCAAGTTAAATATGATCACAACCTTTCACCTTCCGTTTTTTCTATTTTTGAGTTACAAAATATGACTAATGGTTTTGTATAAAAGTCATCTGATAATTAAGTAAAAGGGCAGGTAGAAATATTGAAATATTTAATTTTATTAATCAATGCCTCTAACCAATGATTTGCTACGAAAATAATCTCGGGTAAATATCATAATCTTGCAATTGATTTCCATAATCTCTCTAAGACCTATGTGATCAATTTTGATAATGAAATTTAAGGCATCATAATAAGAATTAAATGAGTTTTTAATTCTTATTATGATGTCTTCAATTTCATTATCAAAATTGATCACATGGGTCTTAGAGAGGTTATAGAAATCAATTTTTTTTTTTTTTGTAATAGTATTATTCATCATAATAAGAAAAATGTTATCTACTAAATTATTAATTCTTTAATTGGTTTATTTATAAAAATCATTGAATTTTCTTACATTACTGTATTTAAATCTTCTAGATTAATGATGATACAGCAGTTGGGTGATTAAGATTGTAAAGACGAGGAGTTGAACAAACCATGTATTTTGTTTTCTACCTTTAAAGAAAAGGAGAGGTAGTGATTTAGATTTTAATAAGAACAAGGAATAGCGGAGACAGTGGCTACAACAATATAAGTAATTATCACATACTTAATTTTTAAAGTAATTTGATACATATATGCTGTTAAAAGTAATATTAAAAATTCTGTTTATTTTTTTAATTTTAATTAATGTAAAAATTAATGTATTGTTGTCACATTACCTCATATATTAGTTGAGATCTAAATATTGAAATATATTAATAAATTTATAATATTATTGCTGTTATTATTGTTCATTGCACCCAAATCCCATGTGCATGCCCTTGAAATTTTTTTCGTCTCAGCTCGTCCGTTCTCTTAAAACTATAACCAAAATTGAGTTTTGAAAATTCTTTTTTGAGTCTCTCTTCATAGATGAATTACAGTGCGTTATTTTAATGTTTGTAAAATTATGATGCAAGAAAAAATAAAATATGTGAGTTTTATTTATATGTTCTTGTCTGTCACTTCAATATCACAAAAATTAAAGTGATAAACTGTAATTAATCTGTCTCATCACTAACGTGGTAAACATATTTAAGAAAGAATTTTTCAAAAATAAATTAATTTATTTATCTACATTCGGGATAGTTAATTTATTGAAACCCTAGTTATGCCTAGTTTGGTGGACATAAAATATAAACCACAAAATTTCTTCACAGATTAATCCCAATTATGGAAAAAGAAAGAAATTATTCATATTTTGTTTGGGATTAAGAAAAGATGAAAAACCATGCATTTGGTTTACTTGCTGCACCTCTTGATACAAAACAGTCTTAAATATAATCTTAATTTCTATAAAGTACTCATAAATATAACCTTAATCTCTGGTGAAAAGAAAGGGTAGGGCTAAACTCTTTTCAAATTTTTTGTATAATTTTTAACTGCTTAATTAAATTCTCAATTTTTTAACTCTATTTTCAAACTTTTTTGTTGAATTTATATAACCTAAAAATTCTAACCAAACAATTAAAAAAATGATTAAAGAGTTAAAAATTATCATAAAAAATTTAATAAATTTGTATTATATAATAAAATCATAGTAATATAACCTGGAAAGAGAAGACTGTTAAAAAAAATTTTGTCCATAAATTAAAAATAATTATTGCATGAGGTATTTAAATTAATTTTTAAATTATTCACAAGTGTATGTTTTTATTCGTAAAAATTTAAATTAAAAAGGAATTTAGGTTCATAAGATCGAATTACGCTCCTCTCCTAATTTCAACTTACCTGACTTTTCTTTTTTTGTTTAAATTTTCTATATCAATATATTCTCATTTATGCATAACCATTTTTTTTTTTGTTATATTCTTTACCAATCATAAAAACATATTTATTCAAGTAAAGGTTGATATTAAAAAATCCTTTTTATCATATATATAAGATTAAGTTAGGAAGATAATTAGTAAAGGGATACTTGGCACAATGACATATTAATTGATTTTGATTGATCATATATATTATTTGAAGTAAATTAATAATGCTTGAAAAATACATTTTTCTAAAGATATTATGACATATAGCTTCAAAATAAAGAAACATTATTATAGTTTTGCCCTAGAGTATAATAAGATAAGACAAGGGGTTGTAGTCATGAATATTGAGACCACACCACTAAATTAATGTAGTTGTAACTTTGAAATTGAATGACACAATCCTCAAGGCCTATCCCTTATCTGCCCACAATAGATGTTGATACAAATTTCAACAAAAATTAATATTTTCTCAATGTGGTTTTAAGTAATTAATCATGGCCATGTGATTTCAGGAATCCTATGGTCAAATTATACATGATCATAAAAGAATCTTTGTTGTGCAAGACTAACTATTTTTTGAAATACCCATATGTTAATATTTTTGTGTGGACATTATTCAGAGGTTGTATGTAAATGGCATCCAGTGGCCAACATTTATATTTGTATCCCAACTTGGTGGACAAGCAATAAATATTGATTAATTGAGAATAATGGGGTAGACGTATCTTTTAATACTTGAATTACAAGTAGGCATAAACAGATATCTAGTAAGTTGAGAGTGTAGTTGATATGTGTAGCGCAATTGAACTTCCACAGCAAGAAATCTTAGCTATGATTACTAAATTTAACCAGCAATATGAGATTATCAATTGAAACTATTGACTCTTGAACTCTGAATCACTGAAAAAAAAAAAATAAAAAAGGACGAACTTATTTGCAAAGAAAACAATCGAGAACAGAAGAAGAAGAAGAAAAAGAAGAGAATTTTCAGAGGAATCATGCATTATTATTTCATCAAGGTGAAAAATTACAGTACACAGAATTTTCTCCCCAGCTTAAATTCGTGCACAATAGAGACGGATACAAAGCTGTGACAGAATACCAAGTCTCAGTCCTAAAGACTTAACATCTCGTTTTAACAACTTTGTAACTACCACCAATACAAATATCCATTCCAGTTCTTCCTTAGTCCTGATCAGCTCTGAAGAGCTATTCTCAGTTTCACCTAGCTTCTGGAAAGCTCTAGTAGCTTCTGACTTATCATTTACTGTCTGGTATTTTTTCAGTTTGCATAATCAGCTATGGACATTCTGTGACTTGTACATTTTGAATCACCGCTTCGAATTACGTCACAACAAAACTAAGATGATGAATTTTATTATTTAATATGCCTTGAACTTGTACAATAATTATGTTGTGTGTGTGTGTGTGTCTCTCTCTCTCTCTCTCTCTCTAACTTAAATTAAGATAAAATTTATTAATTATTGAATTCATGCAATTTTCTTATTGAGATTTAAATTTTAAAAATAAACAATTATATTTATAATTAAATTTTATAAATCAATTAAAATTTTTTGTCTAGAATTAATTCAAAAAATTTAAGTTCAGTGAACTTTACTCTCAGTCTCTCTCTCTCTCTTTCTATATATATTTTCATATAAAATTTAAAGTCAATATATTGAAGTTATTTGCACTTTTTGTTGCTTGCTTTTTGATCGGTGCAACTTGGAAACGTTATTGATGATCACTAATGTGGACAAAAGATAAGGAATGAAGCGCATAATTTGCTATCGAAATTGTACTGTGCCAATGACTTTCAACCAATTATCTAAAATGTATATTCCATAAAATATATATAGAATGTCTTCAAATCCAAGTAATGCAATGATAATTTACCTTGAGTATGAAAAGAGGCATTAGAAATCTCAATGACCAGTGTATACCCATTTGTGATTCCAACATTGAAGAATGGAACCAAAATGTTGCTTTGGCCCCCATTCTTGAAAGCTATATGATAGCCTTCCCAGTCAATTTAATTAATTCAGAACATGCATTTTTCATATATTCTCTCTGCCAAAACTTTGCTGATCATCAAAATTGTCGGACCATCACCCATGTGATAACTGAAAATTGTTTTTTGGTCGTCTCTATCCTTGATTATTAAATGTAATGGCTAAACTAAGGTTTCTAAAAATTCCCAAAATTCAATTTCAAGTGAATCTAGCTACGCATTAAGAAACTTATTGAAATATTGAAACTCCATTTGGCCCTATTTTGGAGGAAATGCGAACAATCGAGCCACATGTTGTTGCATAGATTGGAGGGCTTCTTTTTCTTCTTCTTGATCATTTCATACCAATCATAGAATTGAAATGCTTGTGTTGAAATTAATATAAAC
>JAWDEX010194701.1:0-12260 GCA_035221805.1 Trichilia hirta
CTAAATTTTTAGATTTTCTTAAAGTGAACGATAACATATCTTAACTATCTCCTCCTTATATACTATAGTATAATGATAGATTAGAAAAGAGAAATCGTACCTTACTTAATATGGTATGATTAATAATGACATTTACTAACTTAACTTTATAATTTTGGGTCATACCTTAAATAATGCAATGTACATCTTGAATAGAATTTTATCCAAAAAAATTCTTAAAATACCATATGAGATATGGTATGAGAAACTACTGAGCTTCAATCATATAAAATATTGAAGTACTTTAACTTATGTTAAAATTATTAAACTTGAGAAGTTGGACTTGTAGTCAAAAAATGTTGATTCATAAGTTATCCTAAAGAAAGTTTAGGATATTACTTTTACTTTTATAATGATCGAAGAATTTGATCAATAGACACGCATATTTCTTTGAGAATTAGTTTATTAAAAAATGTAGTGTAGGTAAAATAATGAGCTCTTAAAAAAATTTAGAGAGCTTGATAATGATCAACCTAAATTAGATAAATCTGTTAATGAAAATAAACTTATTCATATAGATGAACTTGTTCATTCTAATTCTTAATATTTTGCAGACTAACCTCTTAATAAAAGTAATAAGATATAGATATTAGAACTTATAAAGAGACGATATTAGATATTGATTCTAAAATATAACTTGAAGTCATAAGATCTGAAATGGACTCCATATATACTAATCATGTATGATCACTTATTGATCTACAAGAAGGAATTATTCTCATTGATTATAAATGTATTTATAAAAGAAAAATTGGTAAAGATGGATAAGTATAGACTTGTAAAGCTAAACTGATGGTAAAAAGTTACACTCAAAGATAATATGTTGACTCTGAAAAAACTTTTTTTATCATTTCCTATATTGAAGTCCATTCAGATAATATTTGCTATTGTAGCTCATTATGACTATAGAAATATGAAAATTGGATATAAAGACAACCGACCTCAATAATTTTATTGAGAAAACCATATATAAATATATGTAACAATTAAAAAAGTTTGTTACATCTATAAATAGTCATGAAGTATATAAATTGCATAAATCTATTTATGAATTAAAGTAATTTTTTAGAAGTTTGTATATACAATTCATTGATGTAATCAAATTATTTAATTTCATCAAAAATGTTGATGAACTTTTTGTCTACAGAAATAAGAATAACTATGCCATTATATTCTTTATATTATATGTAAATGACATAATATTTATAAAAAATGATGTAGGCATGTTATCTGAGAATAAGTTGTGGTTATATAATATGTTTTTTGTGAAAGATCTAATAGAAATAACCTATATTTTGGGTATTCGTCTTTATAAAAAGTGAGTAAAATAAAATAATAAAAGTCTTTCTCAGATAAAGTACATAGATAGTACTAAAGAAGTTCAGTATAAATAATTTTAAAAAGGGTTATTTACCCTGCAATTATGATAATCGTCTCTCAATAGAAATGAAACCTAAGATCATAATTGAGAGAGAGAGCATGTGAAAAGAATTCTTTATACTTTGGTAATAAGTAGTCTTTTGTACGTCATACTATGTATGAAACTTGATATAACGTATACTATGAGTATTACTTATAAATATCAAGTTAATCTTAGAGAATAGTATTAGATCATGGTCAAAAGAATTTTTAAATACTTACGAAGAATTAAGAATTTAGTGTTGATATATGATAAATGTGAGTTAAAAAATTGAGGGTTATACAGATTCAAAATTCTAATCGGATGTGGGTAATAATAAATCTATATATATATTTATTTTTATCCATAATAGCGATGTTGTTAATTGAAAAAGTTCAAAATAGATTATAACAGCTGACTCTATTACAGAAGTTGAATATATCGCTACTCATAAAGTTTTAAAAGAGACTGTTTGGATCTGTAAGTTCTTGAGTAAACTCAAAGTGGTCCCTTCTATAAATGATCTTGTATTATTATTCTGTGACAATACTAAATCTATTGTATAGGCTAAAAAATCAAGGTCTCACTAAAAGTCTAAGTATATTCAGTATAAATTTTACCTGATCAAAGAGTTTATTATTGATAAACAATAGATTATGCAAAATATTTGTAGTGATAACGTGATAGATCCACTGATTGAACCTATGAAACAATAGCAACTGAATTACCATCATATGATGATGGGTATAGAGTACTATAATGATTGGCTCTAGTGCAAGTGAGAGTTTATTCGAGATATACCCTAAAACTAATTGTGTTATATAATTTTGGGATTGCTCCTTATAGTGTATATATGTATTTTGTATTTAGTTGTAAAGCTATTTACAATTAATTACAAATAGTATTTACATCATTTTGCATATGTTTAGTTATTAATTTTATTATTTTTATAATTGATATAAAATGAGATCTCGTAATGTATTATATGTTAAAACTCTATCTACAATGAGTTGTGGATATGAGTATAGATTCTATGATTTAAAATACATCAAACTAAATTCTCAGTTGAGGTGATGTTATTAGGAATCATGACATTGCATAATTAGCATATTTTGTTGTTGCGACTAATTAGTATTTAATACTAATAGTTGGGTGACGAGTCTCATGTTACAAGAGTATAAATATGAGTAGTACGTTTATGAACATATTACTGAACATGACCAAATGCAATAAATCATATGGGTGATTATTTATAGTCAATAATATATCATATAACCATATTAGTGTATTATTGATCCTTTAACCTGAGATATTATGACTATCCTCTACATCGAGGCACGTTGTTTACATGTGTATATCGCATCAAACTAATCACACTTAGTGAAAGAAACTTAATGACAATGTATTCTTATTGTATAATGATAGGTGATAATCAAAATAGAATCTGCTAACTCAAATATTTGAGTTTGAGATCTTAGGCAGGACTGTTATATACGAAAATTAAATCTTTAATTAAAGTAAGCATATTTAAAAGTAAGTTTTCAAATAAGCGAATTCCGTATATAATATGAGTTTTTAATCCTATAATTAAGTTAGGAGTTTGACGAGTCTATGACTCACACTTAATTAAGAGTCGACAGCAGAAGAACTTTATTACATAGACGTATGATTATATGCGTTTATATAAAATTATTATTCTTTATTTTAGGGGGTCATGACATCTTACTAGAGATCACTCATAATCATTAAGAACTTCAGTTATAATGAGTTACATCGAAGTGATGCAAATAGTTCGCATATACTCATATTCAGCTCAAAGTGAATCTAAAGGGTCACACACAATAGTCAATTATTATTGATTATGGTTATAATATTTTTGTAATTACGAAAATAAATATAATTTAATATATTAATCGGATAGTATTTTAATTCTTTAATGTAAAGAATATATTTCTTGATAATGACGCGTTAGCACCCGTATGTTCGAAAAATATTTTAATTAATTAATATATCATAAATATGATTTATTGATATATTGAAACATAAAAAATATATATTAAGATATAATGAGATTAATAAATAAAGTGTTTATTTATTAGTAATTAAATAAATATTATTTAATTATATTAAATCTTTGAATGATAAGTGGCATAATATGATTTTTTCATGTGTTCAATTTTTCTTTAATTTTGTCCATCCATTTCAAAATGAATGAATGGTTATGACTAATTATTTAATTTAATTAAATAATTAAAAAGAAAAATAAATATTTAATATATATTAATTTTAATTAAGTTTGAAAAGTTAAACTTTATATATATATATATTATAATGTTAATGTATATATATATAATTATTTCTCCCTTTATTTAATAAAATATAAATATATATTTATATATTAATTTGATTAATATATAATTATATGATATTATCCATTAATATAGATTAGTGGATATTATATTTAATTTTGGAATACTTGGCTATAAGTATGACATGTGGCATGATTAATTTCATATGTTTTCTTTAATTATTAAAGCAATTTGAGCAAATCAAATTCAAGTTAAGTGCATCACACGTGGGATACACAAATTAGAAGGGAATTGAATTGTTTGGTTTTGGTTTCTTCTTCCTTTTTGGTAACCTTCGTTGGGTTATGGCTTTGGAAGCCATAACTATTGTTTTTAAGCTTTTAGAAAGAAAATAAAGAGAAACAAAGATAAAAAGGGAAGATAAAAAAATAAAAAATGTTTTCAAGGATTTCTTGTCTTTCATATTATAATGTATATATTTTCTAAGTAGAAAATACGTAAGATGGCTTGGTGAAGCCACATGTATTTCAAATCTCCAAAATATATAATTAAAACTATTTTCAACAAATTGGTGTGTGGATACTTTTGGAGGTAAGAAAGAGACTTCTTGTTGAATTCTATATAAAACAAAGAAGGTATATCTTGTGTTTATATTGATAAATTAGCATAATACCTGTGGTTACTTAGATAAAAATTAAAAATTTGCACATGTTAACTAATGAATGATCCTTGCATGAATGCTATGCTAAATGCATCTTCACTTACCAGTGGATAAGGCATGTACTTTGTCAGCAACTTCTATTGTCGTATATATCTAAATCTACATAATATAAATCAATTATACTTTTGAAAAGTTAAAAAAAAATACGTTTAAAACTAGTTTATTTAAATCATTATACCTAAAATGTTAAGAAGATACTTGATACATTATACTTGTTCAAAAATGTCTCGTCTCTTACTGTGAACTTAGTTAACTTATCTCGATAAAACTCCACCTGACCATTTATCGCAAAGCTAAGGCTTTTATAGGTGTAGCACTATAAAATAGTTTCTTATGATATGTATTAAATTTGTTCAAGTCATCAACAATGTGTCCATCCACATATACTTGCTCCTTCCCAATAATATCGTATCTAAAAGAACAGCTTCACTGCATCTGTATCAATTATAGAACTAAAGTCTAATTTCTTATAAAAGCTATTTAATTCCAGCATACTAAATCTAACGTAACCACTAAAATATTCATTCAGTAGTCGATTGTTATGTCTCTCAAAAATTGGATAATTCGTTAGTTTAGATCTGTGATAAGGCAAACCTCATATTTAGAGAATTTGATACAAGTGCCACTAACTGTGAACCACATCTCTTCAGTAGTGCTATTATAATTACCTTATGAAAAAGTAAGCAGTGAACTAAATTACCAGAGAATTTGACGTCTTCCAAATTTAGTAAGTGTTCTAAACATGTTTGTCAAAAAAGTATCCTCTATACTCCCGTTACATTTTGTCATATTTTATCAAATACCTTTATAAATTATAACAACGTCGCTGTCGCAAAAAAATGATCATATATCTGTATTTTAAGCCTTTTATTATCTGTCTTTAAATTTGCATATAGTTGTTTAATACACAATTAATTAAATTTCAAATCAATTAACGAGTGACACTCTAAAAATATTACCACTTTTGAAATAATTTAATTCTCTCACTTGAAATCAGTCTTATTATCAAAAAATCATTACTCTTTACCTATTAATGAATATTTTTGTGATTTTAAAATCATGATAGTACCACAGATATATCAAATGGCGCACATAGAATATATATATATATATATATATATATATATACATTCCTAATTTTAATAACATAATATCACCCATGATAAGCTTCTTGGAATTAGAACAATAAAGATCAATCCAAACAGACATCTGAGCTTGAAATCAATTAACAAAAATCGAATTCAAACACACACCCAAGCTTACTGCTTAGAATCAACAAAGATCCAATCTAAGTATGCATTTAAGCTTGTTGAAATTAATCAACAAAAATCTAATTCAAACATACATCTAAGCTTACTGCATGGAATCAACAAAAATTCAATCTAAATACATATCCAAGCTTCCTGAAATTAATTAACAAAAATTTAATTCAAACATGCATTTAATCTTGCTGAAATTAATCAATAAAAAATCAAATTCAAACATAAATAGATAAATAATTCTACAATGGTTATATAAAATACTCTCAAAATTAGTTGATATAAACTCTCAAAATTAACCCAGGATATCAGTAGTTATCTATACTTTTGACAGATAGATTCTAAACTTTTGAAATTAGTTATATTTTAAAATTTTGAAATCAATTAAATTCTAACTCTTAACATTAGTCTTGTGATCAAATCCTTAAAATTAGTTTAATTCTCACCCTCCAATAGTTATTACTCTTAAAATCAATTATATTCTTACTCTTGAAATCAGTTTAATTTCCGTTTTCAAATTAAATAGTTGTTAATCTTGAAAATCAGTTGTATTATATATTATTGAACATTACTCTCAAAACTAATATTTAAACTCTTAAAATTATTTATATTGTTGCTCTGGATCACAAGCTATAAGTTCACTTGAAATTAATTACTAAATTCTCAAAATCGGCATTAACTAATTTTGAAAGTGTCAATTCCTCTTCGGTGAGCCATTTTTGACAAAAAAATTGACCTATTAATAATATCTAAATCATATTGTCATTTTTTCTATTTCTAAATCATAACACAACACTCATTAAACATGTTTATTTCGTTCAAAAATCAAAATTTTATTTCAAAAACAGAAATAAAAAGGAGTCAGAAACTCAAGTGTCTACGGGGTTATGTTGTTGGAAATGAGTTTGAGAAATTATGCTAGAAAGTCAGAGTGATTTTCAATTAAGAAAAGTAAAAGTGGTAGAGAGAGAAAGTAAAAGTGATTTCGAGAGTTCAACTAAGATAAATTGAGTGTGATTTTTTAAATTAGGGTTAGGTTTTGAGGGTAATATTGTCTAAAATAAATATTTTTGACTAAATTTAATTTTTTTTTTAAATTTGTTTAATTTTGAAATTTGTGTCTCAAAGAGAGTTATTTTTGTCAATTTTTCCTTTTGTTTTGTAGTATAATAGTCAATATCACCTCAATATATATCATATTAATTACATTTAAACGGAAACCAAAAAAGAAAAAATGAAAAAGTGTTTCGATGAAAAGTTTATGATAGCTTTTACTTCATGAAAAAAAAAAAAAGGAAATTCAAGTTAAAAAATTTGTCACCAAAAGTCATAAATTTCATTTTAATTGTGTAGTAAAAAAAGTTTATACTAAATATAAAGTATTAAAATTTTTATTGGTTCCAACATTGAACTATTTGCTTTTAAAAAAATAACTTTGAAATATTTAAATAATGAGATTTTAGAATAATTATAACATTCTTCGAAATTAATGTTTGGATATTGATGACAATAATATCATCAAAATGTTTTTTTGATAGCATTAACTTAGCATTAACATTGTGTTTTTAGTACATCCTTCTATAATAACAATAGTATTCAACTTGGAACAGTATTAAACTGTACTGAATAAGTGACTACCTAGACATGGACTGACCCACTATAGTTAAATTATCATTCTACATTGATTACTTACAAGCCTCAATATTACTTTATTTTAAAATAATCATTTTCCATTATTTTACCTAACGTCTATTTAGACGGTCATTAATTTTTAGATATTTCAGAAGATATATTTTAAAATATAATCATTCACGGTATTATTAAAATTGAAATTACTTTAAACCATTAATTAATCACAAATTGGTTGGCACTTCTACGTAATAATTTTTACAGAAATTTTTTCTTTTAATTGGAATATTTATTATCAATTGATTCCAAATCAAGAAAAATTCGATAAATGTATTAAATTAGTTAATATTTAACTAATATTTAATATGAGCAGATTAGGAATGCATTTAGTTTTACTTATGTTTTTTATAGTTTTATAAATTAGAGTCAAAGTGTCGAGAGTTTTAGTAAAAAATGAAAAAAAAATATTTAAAATATGCTACATAACTGAATACATAAATCTATTAAAATATTTTAATAATAATAAAATAGAATGTTGAGTTTTAGGCAAAGGAGACGCGCTCAGAAGCGTTCGTTTGCGAGCGAACACAGAAAGATTCGAGAGTAAAAGTTTCCGTGTGGTACCACATGAACGTAGTCTTAAATCCCATGCTAGCATAAATTTGTTCTTGAATTGAATTCCTCTCTTTCCTATAAAAAGTGTTACGACAGGTCCACGTTGATTAATAGCCAGACAAACCTACAAACCGGACTCTTTCCAATCAACACAAACGACAAATTTCTTTCCAGTCCCTCTCTCACGACCTTAACTAACAAATTGAGATCTCTAATTAATATATAAGAATTAAATATAAAAATTATTATGCAATCAAATGTATGAAAATTTAAATAATTATGATTCTAAAATGGGTTTTACTAATTAGTAAGTAGCTATTAAAATTTTATATTTAATAAGTTATATTTTTTAATACATTAAAATTTACCGTTAATTATTCTAATAAATACTAAAAATTATTATAAATAATAAATATACATTATTAATTATTATATTAAATACAAAAAATTATTATAAAAAATAAATATAAAAATTCTAACAAGTGTCAAAAATGATCATTACCAAAATTCTTTTAAAATATAAAAATTTTTGTTTAAAGGCACATTTACAAAATTTGGAATTTATAAAAAGAACATTGTGGTTAATTTTCCTTATTAGCAATGACAAAATTGTTTTACTTGTAAAAGGAAGAGTGAAATTAAAGTTCTGTTAAATCTTGAGTTGTATTTTTGGTGCACCAAACCCACACTCCATATTTGCATAATATTTATTAGGCCATTATTTATAGATTGCACCTAAAATAGATTCTTCCACCAATGATTAATTGTTAAAATTAGATAAGTACTAAAATTGATTTCATGAAGAGAGATTATTCTATGCAAAATGCATAAAGTATTAACTGTGACAGAAGTGAATTTTTTTTAGTTTATAAATAATAATAATACCAAACTCGTGCAATATTAAAAGAGGAAACTCAGTAACAGCAAATAAGGGGTACCTTTTTCTTTCACTGGAAAAATTAATTAGCGAATAATTATTCTTCCAACAACACGCAAATTTCCAGCTTCAAAATGAGCACAAAAATTGGACGTATCAATTCGTCTATAAGTACGCGTAGTTATCACTCGATTAATTTCCTATCAATGTATAAGTACAATAACTTATCAATCTACTTATCATACCGATCCATTCATCTCATCTCGCTCACGGTATTTAATGGGTTTGATACCTTTGTTTCTTCGCTCTCACATCTCTCTCTTTCTCTTTCCTCTTCAAATCCCTAGCCAATTTTCTCTATAAATACTTAACCGAAGTGCTGAGAAAGGGAAGAGAAAAAAAAAAAAAGAGAAAGAAAAAGAAAAAGAAAAAGAAAAAAGAAAATTAGAGAGAGAGAAATCACTGATAAGACATCTCGTTCTATCTGTTTTCTCCAAAATTCTCCGATCCATCCATCTAATACGGGTACTCTACGAACCTTCACTTCTCATTATGTTTATCTGTCAACAAATTTTCGTCTTTTTAGGTTTCGAGGTTTCAGTTTTAACGTCTGCTTTCTGAATTTTTCGTTGAATATATGTTACTGAATCTTAAAGTAGTTTTATTCATGTTTGTCTGTTTGGTGCATAATATTTGGATAGTCATTTATGAAGAATTTGATTCATGAGGTTTTGGATCTATGTAAAATGTTTAATTCATCATCTGCAGAGACACAATCATGTCCTCGCTCAGCAGAGAACTTGTGTTTCTTATACTTCAATTTCTTGATGAAGAGAAATTCAAAGAGACTGTCCACAAGTACGTTGCAAGCTCTCTACTGTTTTTATTTCTAATCACATATTTTTTAATAAACATGCCTACTTTTAAATAAGCTTAATTTTGTCTTTTTACATGTTGATCATCTGTACATATGGAAGGTTGTGCTAATTGTTTAATTAATTAATGGTATTTATTTAGATTGGAGCAGGAGTCTGGTTTTTTCTTCAACATCAGGTACTTTGAGGATATGGTGACGAACGGCGAGTGGGATGAAGTAGAGAAGTATTTATCTGGTTTTACGAAGGTAGATGATAATAGATATTCCATGAAGATATTCTTCGAGATTCGAAAGCAGAAATACCTTGAAGCATTAGACAAGTAGGTCCTTTCCAAGTCATATTTTGAGTTCAATTTTTTCTCCTTTTATTACATTTTTGTTTGTTAAAGTTTGTTGTTACCCTGTTTACTTGAAAAAAAAAATTATGTAGGCGGGATCGAGCAAAAGCAGTAGATATTTTAGTTAAGGATTTGAAAGTGTTTGCTGCCTTTAATGAAGAGCTTTTCAAGGAGATCACTCAGCTTCTGACGTTGGACAACTTTAGGTAAATATACAATACCTGTTGCTTGGTATGTCTTGATTTATGAAATTATATGATTTTCATTAGATTATATGGGTTACGTTGCAGAGACAACGAACAGTTGTCTAAATATGGAGACACTAAGTCTGCTAGGGGTATAATGCTAGCTGAACTAAAAAAGTTGATTGAGGCTAATCCCCTTTTCCGCGATAAGCTTCAATTTCCTACCTTGAAGAATTCGAGACTGCGGACACTAATTAATCAGAGGT
This sequence comes from Trichilia hirta, assembly GCA_035221805.1. Taxonomy (NCBI): domain Eukaryota; kingdom Viridiplantae; phylum Streptophyta; class Magnoliopsida; order Sapindales; family Meliaceae; genus Trichilia; species Trichilia hirta. The sequence goes on from JAWDEX010194701.1 coordinate 10,515, forward strand.
ACTTGATAGATTCTTTTCTTTCTTGTTTCTGGGCTGTATGCGTCAGTTATTGCTTTTAATTTAAGATTTTCATACTGCTTGGCATTTGAAATGCAGTTTAAATTGGCAGCATCAACTGTGTAAGAACCCGAGAGCTAATCCTGACATAAAGACCCTATTTGTGGACCACAGTTGTGGACAGCCAAATGGCGCTAGGGCTCCATCCCCTGTTACTAATCCCTTAATGGGTGCTGTTCCTAAGGCTGGAGCTTTCCCACCTCTGAGTGCTCATGGGGTGAGTGAAGTTCGTAAATATTTTAGGTAATTCAGCTGATTTGAAGTTGGAATCTCTAGAATTTTAGTTTTGCATGTATATGTTTACAGCCATTTCAGCCCACTCCTGCTGCTCTCCCAACTTCTCTTGCTGGATGGATGGCTAATCCCTCTCCTGTACCACACACCCCCACAGCTTCTGCAGGGCCTATAGCTCTGACTGCTCCTAACAATGCAGGTAGTTATATTATACAACTTATATTAACCAACGGCATGTAAAGCTATTTTATTTTATTTTTGATAATACATGGGATATTCTTTAGTATCAAGTATTATTGTTTATTCTGCTTTATAAAAATTGTCATCTGATCAGGAAAATGCCATATGAAACAATGTATACCTCTTATAGTTTTCAGAAATATCTAAATACATAATTTTAAAAGACAGGGCGATAAGGGTGACACGCAGTGTTTTGCCCCAAAGGCTAAAAGAGGGAAAAACTATGTTGAAGATATGATATCAACATTCTTGAAAGGAGGATCATCTAAAATCATTAAGGGAGGAAATAAAAAAGAAACAAATTTCAAAGCATCAAGATTTTAACAGTAGGATGGTTGCTGGCTTCTGAAATCTGAACCTTTTGTTTTTCCTCTGTATATTTAATGAGAGGCATTCATGGTGGATGTGCTTCTTTTCTGTTTACTTATGTTCCTTCTACACTCTGTTAATGATAGCTGCTATCATAAAGCGGCCAAGGACTCCTACAAATAACACTGGTATGGATTATCAAACAGTTGACTCTGAACATGTATTGAAGAGGTCAAGGCCCTTTGGACTATCAGATGAGGTATCAATTTTAACATACCTTTTGTACTTACGAATTATAGTTATTTCACTTGGTGGAAGTTTTGAGTTTTAAGATTAAACTTGTAAACTTTTTCTTACTTGATGTTGCATTTATCACTTTAAGATTTCTAGGCGTCTGTAATGCTTACTACTTCAGGATTTAGGAAACTGATGCATGATTTATCATGATTTGGTACTTTCTTTCGATCTTTTAGTTGGTTATCCTGCTGATTTCTCATGGTGGAAAAGAATGGTAACATTAGTAGCTTGGTTTAAATTAGCAGTGGAAAAATTCATTAGTTTGCCCAGTCTGATAGGAGAAAGTCTGGTAATTCAAGTTGAATTATCTGGGAATAATGGTCTTTATTTTTAATTTTGATAACCACGAGAAAGTCAGATAAGTTGGTTACATTCAATATTGTATTGAAGAGTGGTGATAGGGGGTGAGGGAGGGAGGTTGGATGTAGACTATTTCAGTTTTTTGTATAGTCATAGAATGCTTGTGTTTCCTGTCACCTTAATTACTTTATGCAGCTAGTACATTTAATAAAACTTGATGCTTTGTCTTGGAAGAACATCTGAAAGTTGTGATAAGTTCAAGTAATAGATCCACTGCACAATATCTTTTTCAGGTCAATAATCTGTCCG
>JAWDEX010194711.1:0-12259 GCA_035221805.1 Trichilia hirta
TATATATAATCAATAATCTCTCTTGACTTTTAATTTGATTTTGTGGAAATCTAGCATGTTTCTTTTATAATATCTCAATTTTTTAATATTAATTAAATGAACTAACTGACACATATTATTTTTAAAAAAATATATATAAAAACATATGCTTGTATAAGAAATTAATTTATAATTACTTTACTTATTAATTATGTTTAAAAAATATTTTTAATTTATTATTATTACATTATGGGTATCCTTCTCTGCCCATTGGTAGCCTTTTGATGATTTATAGGTAGGAATTCACTTTACGAAAATTATTTTTTAGAAATATATTTTTATATGTAGGAATTCACAGCTTAACGGTGTGAAAGTTCGTTGATCCTTTCGTTTGGCAATTAATAGCTGCTACCATGGTTTAAACACAGCATTTAATAAAGGATAATGATAGGCAACGAGGTTATACGCAGCAGCTTATGAATGAGAACGCCCGTAAAAGGGGCAAGTGTTTCTTTTCTTTCTTTCCTTCTTCTTCTTCTTTTTTCATTTTTTAAACAAAAAGTGAACGACACAGATTGCAGGCATTCTATGTCAACCAACTTCAATAATTTTAAAACTCTCCTACCAGGTCTAGTGCAATAATAATTAAAAAAACAAAAAGCAATATGTCTATTTAACTTTGAACGACTGCTATCATATAATATATCATTTATATATTTTTCTAAACCCGTGTGTATTTTCTTTGAAAAAAAAAATAAAGAAGAATGGACCATGTGCTTTTTTTTCCCTTAGAATTATTCTAAATTTGAAAATTATATTCAAGTTTGTACATCTTATAGAATCCACTCATCCTTATTTACAAGCATATGTCAATCCTGTGAGTTGGTAGTGATCGGCCGCCAAGATGATCAACAATTTGGTACGAGTAAGGACTTGGTTATCCTGCCATCCCACATTAGTCATCTTCTATCTAAGAAAATCTTTGTCCGTCTTTATCAAGTATTTGGTAAATTTTTACTTTAGTTTTATTGTAAATATTTATTTTTTATTTAAATTTAACATGTACATATTTTATATTAACATTGTTTTAGAAGTACAAATATTTTGTAGAAATTTTTGTGTATAAACTAAAGTATGGTGTTATTGATTAATAAAAATACAAAATTATTAAAATTAATAAGGATTAATAATGTGGACTATGGGAAAACTAATACTAAAATATATCAAAATTTACACAAAAATTGTTATGTATTTAAAATTATTCTTCACTTCAATAATAAATTAGAAGTCGTAACACCTTAAATTTAAACAGATTTTCAATATATTCAACTTTTTTTTTTTTTTTTATGAAATAGGTTTTGTTAAGAAGAATTTAAAAAATAAAAATACAAGATAAATTCTCCCAAACTTTGATCCCTAATTTTAAGGGATCGATTATAGTATATATAGTAATTTTGAAATTTCAGTACATTGTGGAATACAAAACTTGCAAAAATTAAAATTTAATTTCAAGTTCGCATTGTTTTAATTTCTGTATTGTATAATTAAAATTATCTTAAACAGTATATTAATTTATTAATGTATGGGAGCTAAGCTCTAATTTTAATAGATAAAATCTTGTTACTTTTTCTGGTTTGTTTAAAACGAACTTTGTTATCATTAATCTTTGAAAGAAACGTAATGAATGAGTTAATTGCTTTCATTTTCAAGCAGTTGAAGTATCTCCATTCGAGAATAACACGTGGTAGTCAATACTCAATTTGTGAACCTAGGAACCTCACATTCAACTTCCTAGTAAGTATTAGTAGACCGCGTAGATTTATTGTTAAAGCGCTCCACTTGAATGCACTGGGGCTGGGAGGAGGTAACAAATTCTTGCCATTCATGTTTGACTTGGACGTTTCCTTTCAACGGACATGTCTCTCCAGAGTGCTTGTTTATTCTTAGTACCAACTCCAATATTCTCACTCTGTTTTCATATGGAATCCTGTATGCCACGCGCTAACAACAGACACGTTAAAATAAATCCAAAACGGTAAACAAAAATATTGGGATAAAAATAAAATAAAATAAAATATGGGGTCATTCTGTAATACAAAAAATAAAAATAATAAAAATTACAAAATTTTAATTTTATTTATTTATTTATTTTATTCAATGAATTATCACAGTTCTATAAATAATATACAAAATAAATCTGTCAATACTGTAAAATTTTTTAAAATTTTGATTTGAAATGGACAGAAAACAGTACCAAGATCAAATGAATTCTTGATAGTAGGTGTTTTACACGCGTTCACAGTGCGATTACGGAATTGGGTTAGGGAAAATATCTAGAATCGTCAGAAATGTAACGTCATCGCATATGCTCGCTTGGAGCGACTTTCTTCCCAAGTTCGTTCAGCAACTACGCGTTCACGCAAGACAGCGTGGCAAAGCCCACAAACACACATAACTACCCTTTCAATTCGACTTATTTACACAAAATACCCATCTTTTCTCTTTTCTTATTGGGCAAGTCACCATAAGCAAATCTGCCATTTAGTCAATGACAGAGTCAAGTCATACTTAGCTGCTCCAATTCGATTACTATAAATATGAAGCTCATAAGTACCTTGGTTCCATTCCACGTCCAGCGAACGGAGAGTTGGTTAGCAAATTTCAAACTTTCAGAGTCCATAATCATACCTAAGTCTGTAATTCGAAGTCATGAAGAGAGGTAGTGAAGGAGGTGAAATCGGTGCCATGGACATGGCCAACTGCTTGATGCTGCTCTCTAAAGTCGGCGAATCCGAACAAACCAAGCGTGTTTTTTCATGCAAAACATGCAACAAAGAGTTCCCGTCGTTCCAGGCTTTGGGCGGACACAGAGCAAGTCACAAGAAGCCAAAGCTGATGGGAGGGCACTTTTTCGACCAAACCCAGATTCCAGTTTCTCCTAAGAAACCAAAAACGCACGAATGTTCGATTTGTGGTCTTGAGTTTGCTATAGGGCAAGCGCTTGGCGGACACATGAGGAGACACAAACCTGCTATGGGCGGAGATGGATTGGTGACTCGTCCACTATTGCCGCTTCCAGTTCTTAAGAAATCGAATAGCAAAAGAGTTTTGTGTTTAGATTTGAACTTGATGCCTTCTGGGGAGGATTTGAAGTTATGGGTCGCCTAAATTCTTGTTAAATAGTTAAGCCTTAGGTAGTATAGGATTTATTCTTATTTTTAACCCTGCGTATATTACCAACTTCGGATTTTGTACTCGTATTAGTCATTTATTTTTCTACACAGGCATATACAGATTGATTTTTTTTTTTTTTTTAATTTTTTGTATTATGATTCTCAGAATTGGCTTTGTGAGATTGAGGTATATGATAGCTTCTAAATATACTACTATCCGACTTCTTCTTTTCTTACGCATATAGTTATGTGGTCATTCAGACTTCAAATTATAACCATAACTGGATTGTTATTTGTTCAATCCCGCGCTCCTTTCGAACATAAAAAATGAAATTTACTGGTTTATGAATTTGTTATACAGATGAAAAATAAACTGTTACAAGAATACTTCTAGTTTTGAGAAAAATAGGATAAGAAAATCCCTTAAAGGTCCTTTTTTTTTTTTTCTCAAATATTGACTAATAATTTTTAGCGATAAAGAATATCATATTTCATGTATGAATAGTTTTTCATTTTTTGGGGGCCAATTTTAATATCAAGAATTTTCTCTCTAATTTTTTTAAACCAAATTAGCAGACTTCTGAAATTCAGAAGAGACTGGATGTTTTCACATTGAGATTAGAAAACAACAAATTGATCTATAGAATGTATTGTAAGAAATTTCAATGAAAGGTTTCTTCAAATGAGGAAGGCACTTCCCCAATTTTTATTTCACCATCACACTGATTTACTACATGATTATGTCAATCAACTTCCAAGAAAATCTAACACCATGACATCTTATCTTATATATGTTGATTCAATAAGTAATGCTAAAACAATTTAAATTGTTTATTTCTATATAATTTTTCAAATTATATTATTGCAATGGTGTAAAAGGACCACTATTGGGCTGACGTATAGGTACTGGGCCAACCCATTGGACTCGGGAAATATGTCAAATGCAACGTGTCAATCATTGACTAGCCTGGTTTTATATCTACATAGGCACAAAGCACTCGAATATTTTTTTAGCAGATATCTGGCAAGTTCGTACTGTGTTAAGTGTGTGTGGAGCTCTGACGCAACTTTCCTCAACGGTTTTTCAACCCCATTAGGATATTTAATAATGTAGAGAGATTATCACCTATACTGCAGTCTACAGTATCAAATATATTTTAGATAGATTTTCTATTACGACCTAATAATTTAATGAACAAGAAAACCTGGCGTATATTTTTCCATTAATATTCCGCCACGTATTACTGTTGTAAAGTCTACCTTATCACCATCCGCTTAAGATTCTCTTGCTTCTGGGAAGACGAAAAGACCAAAACAACCTTAACTAGGTGATCTCACCATATCAACGGCATGGATTAATCACCCGCCACACACGTGTACGATTAAGATAACATCAAACTGTGACTTGCTGATATGCAGATGTATCCTAGTCTTATATTTCCTTTCTCGAGAAAAAATCAAGTGCTCTTTGCACACCAACGCAAACATCGCATCAGCCGTTTCCTTGTTATTTTCGTCGCCGGTGTGGCTTCTCCGGTAGTTTCATGGTCTTTATTCCGGCGATCATCGATTGGATCAGGTTTCCCGTTATCGTCGAAGGTAAGGACTTTGAGTCGTTAATGTTTGTTGCTCGCATTTCTGGAGTTGAAATAAATTGCATTAAAATTTTCAAACCGGAACAATTTTGTGCTAGATTAGGGTTTATGAAAATTTAGGTGTTTACATAGCTTAATGCGTGATTTAGGATGAAAATGCTTTAACTCTACGATCATTTTTGGTTTTGTATGTCTATGTTTGTTCTTTTACTTTTTTGAGCTCTGGGGACGGACAGTGTTTTGTTTGTTCGCTAAAAGAAGGCAGTTTTGTTTGTTTGACTTTTTATGTGCCAGAAGTTGCTTGGAATCGTGAAAATAAAGCAGAGTGAATTGTGGGAATTCACTGTGCGTAGTGAAGCCGAAATATGGTAGGTGCTATATTTTTATGTTAATTGCTTGGTCTTTTTTTTTCCTTCCTGTTTTAGTTTTTCTTGAGTTATTTGTTAACGCCTTATAGTTCTATAATATGAACTTATCTTGCACAATCCTACAATTTTAAGTTTTTCAATTATTATTATGGTTTTTACATAAGAATTGTGATCAAATTTGTACTCCTCCCTTTATTTTGATGAAGACGCAAGCAAAGAAGGGTATCAGAAGCACAGTTTAATTATTTTTTAGCTGTGAACTTCTAATTTAGTTACAGTGAGAAAACTCGTTGCAGACTCAGGTTGTTTTTGAGTTTCGTGATGGTGTGAACGGAGTTATGTTGTGTAATGTTTTAAGTGCTTGGGTCTACATAGTGAAATGTTCAGTTTCCATATTTGCGGTTTTCCCCTCTTTTTATGTGTGTGAATTACTGTTATTGCAATTTTAATATCAGTTCATGATAAAATATGAGACTCAACCAAGTGGCTCAATTAGGTGCTAAATTATGTGTTTTCTTTTCCATGAATGAATAGAATTAAGAATATATCATGTATTTGATTGTGGAACATGTATTTGATGGTAGTTTGTTGAGGTATTCCTAATACTTTGCCTAGAAAGAAGTGGACGTTGAAGCATTTTTACTTATGACTTGGAGTGTAAATGAAAATGATATTTTTTGCTCCTCACGGTTCAGAAAATATATGGTTCTAGTGTCCTTTTATTCTTGTTATGGTCTATATTTAATGTAATTGGCAAGTTAATTACCCGAAGGAGCCACTGTTTTAGGATGCTCCAAATTGCTGATAGGAGCTGGTAGTTATGGGATCAGGTAGCTTATACCATCGGTAATTTTTATTTGATTTGATGTGTAAATGCCAATTATGGTTTGAAACTTGTTTATTTCATAAATGAGAGTTTAAATGTTTTGATTGTGCAGTGCTTCTTTATTTTTTGGTAAATACATTAAGGTTTCTTTGCATATGTGTCCTGTGTGTTGAAAATAATCAACTTTCATGTAATGGTCTCTCGCTGCCTTTTCAGAACAAGGGGTTTTGGATGGCAAAGGGCAGCGGGCACATAACTGATGGAGAAGCAACTTTTGATAGTCCTTCCAGGATTGAAACAAAGCGGTCTCACCAATGGTTTGTCGGCTCTGGTGAATCAGAGCTGTTTCCTAACAAGAAGCAGGCTATACAGGGTGCAAATAACAAATCAAGTGTTGAAGTATCTAATTCAGATGTCCCTTGTTGGGGAAACACTTCCAGTTTTCAGTCAGTCCCAAACCAATTTATTGGCCGTTTGTTTGGATCTGAGTCTGCCAGGTCTTTCAATTTTGCCGAAAGGAACATATCTTCTGTTGGAATAGATGATATTAGAAGAAAGGGTATTGAGGACCATTTTGGGGAAGATTCATCAGTTGGATTGTCAATATCTCATGCTATGGAAGATCCTGAAGCATCATGTTTTAACTATGGTGGATTGAGAAAAGTGAAAGTCAATCAGGTTAAGGACTCCAACAACGGTATGCATGCTCTAAAGGAACATTGTTTTGATAGGGAAAGTAACGACTTGTCTCCAGGTCAGGCCTATGCCAAGGAAAACCAAAGTAGTTTTATGGCGCTGGCACAGACATATAATAAGGAAGATGACAGTGTCACTTTGATGGGTCATGCCTATAACCGGGGGAATGCCCATACTAGATCAACTGGTAACACCTATGGCAAGGGAAATGACGGTGCTCTATCCTTGTCTGAAACGAATGGCAAAGAAGATGCCACTATAATATCTTTTGTTGAGTTTCATGACGAACATGAAATCATCCCTGTTGGTCAACCTGTTAGCAGCTATGACTCGTTGTACAATCAATCTTCAATTCAAACTTCAGAAGCAGCCCCTGAAAAACAGTTGAATGCATCTAATGCCAATGCCGCTGCGGCCTCCCCTCGAGTGGCTAAATCAAAACCTGAATCTGTTTCCAAGAATAAACTAGAGTTCAAAACATCCAAGAAAGAAGCTCCAAACAGCTTCCCTTCAAATGTCAGAAGCCTGATATCAACTGGTATGCTTGATGGGGTCCCTGTGAAGTACATTTCTTTGTCGCGGGAGGTAACTTGCAATTTTACTTTTTATTTTCATTAAAGTTTCTGTTTAATTGCTTATGGTAGTACCCTACATGCAACTAGGAGCTTCGTGGCATTATAAAAGGTTCTGGCTATCTTTGTGGGTGTCAATCGTGTAATTACTCCAAGGTGAGTTATGCCACAGATTGAATTTCCATGTTAAGTGCTTTAGACCTGATCTTTGGAGATGTGGTTGCTTAAGGTGCTAAACGCTTATGAGTTTGAACGCCATGCTGGTTGCAAAACAAAACATCCGAACAATCACATATACTTCGAGAATGGAAAGACTATCTATCAGATAGTGCAAGAATTAAGGAGCACTCCTGAGAGCTTGTTATTTGATACAATTCAAACTGTTTTTGGTGCACCTGTTAATCAGAAATCTTTTCGGATTTGGAAAGGTAACGAAGCATCGTTTGATCTTAACAAGTTATCTGTGAGCATGCACATGTGAGCTTGCATTTTGCCTTTTTAGTTTAGTGAGGGATGGTTCCAATTAATTTTTTCCTGCATTTTCTCTATTAATATTTTTCCATTTCTTTCTGCTGTTCCCAGAATCATTTCAAGCAGCTACTCGTGAGCTTCAACGAATTTATGGAAAGGAAGAGCTGAACTTGTAAAACCGCTATTCCTAAGAGGCATTTTGCGAAATGTTTATTGTAATCTCTATGTGCATGCTAACAAGTATTATGTCATTAACTTATGTACCATTTAGGGATGGGCAAAATTAGTTTTTATTACTTTGATGCGCGACTGAAGTGAGTAGGAATTTGGTATCATGCTTTGTGGTTTATTGAGATGGTTTGTTTTGATGTACACAGAAATATGTAGTGAAGAGTGCAAGAGGGTAGCATCGTGTATTTAAATGTGGGACATAGGTCTTGTGGAGACTCAAGTTTATCACCTTTTGGTGCAATGGAAATATTTATTGGTCATCCAGATGTTGATTGGAAGAGTATTGATTGATTGTCATGCCCTCATACCGTCTGCTTGGTGCTCATATGCAACTCGTGACTAACAAGTTTGGACCCATTAGATTTATATACGGTCTTAGGCATAAAGTTGAGCTTTCGTACTTTTGTTAATGTATATTATTAGTAACAATAGTTTCTTTTACAACATACTTGGCTAATTGAGTCAAAACTGTTTAGAAAAATTTGTATGATAGATTATTGCAGATAAAAAAGATTCAAAGCTAGACTTGATCAAACACACGCTTGTCCTCATAATTCTTAATCAATTTCTAAATTAAACAGTAATCCCCGAAGCCCCGACTTGAATGTAATTTCACTGTGCAACGGCGTCCTTTCACAGCAAGAAACAAAATTCAGGACAATTTTAACTGAATTTAAACCAACATTTCTTTCTACGTTAGTAGAGACTTAAAAATAGAAACACGTTGGGTACCAGAAAAAGAAGAAATAAGGAATGAATGAAAAGCAAAGGGATTCGTTAAAAAAATTAAAAAAAGAAAACTATGTAAGTCACAAGGTATAAAGGAATAAGTAGCCAGAATGAAATTCTCAATAATTAAAAACTACATTTCACACGCTAAAACATGATGCAAAAGAATGACAAGAAGAAAAATTACAAGTACCCATCACAATTACTTTTTCTTTTTCCTTTTGCCCTTCCCATTTTTTCTTTCACAGAGTTACACCTGAACGTGTATCAGACGTAATTTGGTTGGACTCTCTTAAGAGCCACAGCAAGCTGATTTTTGGGCAGCTTGACCGGGCCCTCCCGCCTGGTCTGGTTGATTGATCTTGATTGTTGTAGGCTGAAATAATAGACCAAATGTTCTCAACAAAAGAAATGAAGTGTGCTTCATAAAATTTAAGTGTAAGCAATGATTTCAATTACCTCAGCTCTGGAGTCGGTAACAGCAAGCCTTTGCTTAATATCCCTTGCTATTGAAAAGAACACTTGCTCCACATTTAGATTTGTCTTTGCACTCTGCAGGACACATTATCTTTCAGAATATATGCCAACAACAATTCAACCATATATGCTTTAAAAATCAGAAAGGTATCATACTTACTGTAACAATCAGAAAGGTATCATACTTACTGTTTCAAAAAATTTGATACCATACTCATCAGCAAGTGCTTGACCCTTAGAGGTAGGCACAGCCTGAAAATATAGAGAGGATATGGTCAGAACACCAAATTACAAAAGCATATAATGGAGTGGAGAACATGAGGAGAATAGTTTCCTAAATTACAAACATAATTAGAATATATGAATGGAGGCACAAAACGTAATAGGCATTGTTAGTTTCTTTTGAAAATACTCAGAAAAGGGCATCATCCTTTCTAAAGAAAGATACAAAAATAATAAACAAGCTCATTACGGATCTTGATCATCAATGAAGTAACATACCCTTTTGCTTTCATCCATGTCAGCTTTGTTCCCTACCAAAATCTTGTTAACATTATCTGAAGCATGTTGTTCAATGTTGCGAATCCAATTCCTAATGTCTGAAAATGGTAAGAAATAAGATTTATAAAAGCACAACACTTAGACCAATTATATTAAGGAAAATGATGAATAAAACCATTGAAAATTTTCAATCATCCACCCCAATGAAACAAGGGGCACCTTGAAACATATGATATAAAGCAAAGATAATGCAGCAAGAAGAAATGGACATAATCTTTCACGTGCATGGCTACCAATATGATCAATATAGTTATGAGAATGATGATTACTGTTGAAAGATGATTCGTCAGTAACGTCATACACCAGCAAAATTCCCATGGCTCCACGGTAGTAAGCTGCTCAAACAACACAGAGAGAATAAATGTTACTAGGGAAGAATTTTGAAAAGAATCACAAATGAGGCTAGGAAATAATTCCAGTGCAGAAGAGCTACAAAAATCCGTACATTAAACAAATGCTACAAAAATTTACAAAGACCTAAAGATCGTATTCATATGATCTCATTCCTGTTACTTCTAATGGCAAACAAGGAACTACGGAATATTCTGTGCTGCTAGACCATACACTACCTCTCTAACAGCAACATGATACAGCCTCTTGACTCAATAGAAGGTGGAGGAAGTTATTAATAATTTTAGGCATTACTGCAACAGCCAGATGCCCAGTATTGATTGTGAATAACAGGCCACAACTTTGATGCAATAATTTCAGGTAATGGGCTAAGTGACAAGCAGGTGCAAAAAAACCCAAGGCGTTACATAAGACTTTAGCCACAACACATTTCTAAACATCTGTTGTAGAAAATACAACCACAATTTCCATTGACTACGTAACTGGGTTTAGAGTATGCCAGCATCGTTATGGTTAATAGGGTCCTACTTGCAACAGTCTCCCGCGAAAATATGATCACTTTTGGATCTCCAGTTCAAATTGTAAGTATAGAGCCTATACTACTGCATCCATACACCTATTGGGGCTAATTCAAAGGAACAATTCCTCCAAAAATATCAAGATACAAGATTTCTGTAACAGGCTATTGTATTTATGCCACCACGTCAACTTGCAATGCCAATATTAGGCAATCCTGTCCTAAACATTAAAGGCCTCTTATCTACTGCTGCATTTTATTTGGTATAACTTTTCCAACAAAGAAATCTTCAACATTCAAAAATACAAAATAAACAGGTTCGTCAAAATAGTTTACTTCAGCCCAGCAATCTCTGAGGTTATTAACTAAAGTGCCAAATAACCCATCATCCCATAAAGATCAGAAAACCTACCAGTTGTGATTGTTCGGAAGCGCTCCTGACCAGCTGTATCCCAAATTTGGAGCTTGATCCGTTTTCCATCAAGCTCAATAGTTCTTATCTTAAAATCGATGCTGTATAAGAATGAATGAACTCGTAAGTTTGGAGAACTTGTTTATCATACAAATTATCAAGACACTGCAGTATTACCCTGCAGTTCTGACAATACAAACCCTATGGTAGTGATAAAACTAGTGGTGAAGGAACCATCTGAGAAACGCAACAGAAGGCAACTCTTACCCACACCTGCACACGTAAATAATATTAAAAAATTAGGAACTATACAAGCTTAATGCAAGGAACTGAGAACACAACCATTTGCCTCAGAGTACAAATACCGGTGAGGGTTCTACAACCACATCTCATTTCTTATAGCATAAACGTTACAATAATAGTTTCAAACTAATTACAAAAGGAAATGCTTGAAGGTTCCAAGCTCCATCCATACTTTTATCAAGGCAATAAAAGAAAAGGAAGAAACAAAATATTGGTAAGACAACTTCTTTCGGGTAAAAGTAAAAAATCATCACATAAAGGAATGAATTAGGGTTGGCTTAAAAAGTAAACAAATTTTCAAAGAGGGGTTCGTGCATGCATTTTGTCAAGCTAGAAGTAAGTTACTGTTTCACCATTTTATTAAACATCAATGAAAAGGCCAAACGGGTACAACCTAGGCATCGAAAGGTCACAAGAGCTTCAACTCAAACAAATACTATGGTACAGATATGACTTGGAACATCCAACTGAAACAAGCACACCATTGCGTACAAACCTACATAATACATTTAACTAAACTCAATAACGAACCAGTTGGAAGACCAAAGCTGAGCTCCACTAGAAAAATCATCAGAAATCTTTAACGACAACTGGCAAGACAAATCGAACATATTTGCTGATTTCATTGAAAAGGATGTATACATAAGACCACTAGCTGAACTTTCTGAGGAATAATACGTTAACGTCTATTTTGAGGCCCAATCTGTAAATAAATTAAATTTATGAAAAGCACAGTATTGAAACATTAACAAGATCAACTTTACATCTCCACAATGCATCAAATTACTGAGGTAAGAACAAGCGCAACCTGCTTGTACTGCACTATTTTGAGCGTAGCAACGACAAAGTTAAATCCCTAGGAGCCAAAACTCAATAACTTCCTATTCCACGGCAGATCCTCTAAAAATATAAAATCTCACAGATGCACATCACAGAATATAACCAGACGACAGAAAACAGGAAACATTTCCGTAATTAAATAAAAAATTGAAGAACTT
>JAWDEX010194722.1:0-12259 GCA_035221805.1 Trichilia hirta
CCGATCTGTAGCCAATTATTTAATTTAATTAAATGTTAATTAAATAAAAAAATATATAAAGAAAATTATTTTTATTTTTCATTAATTAAATGAAAAATCAAAAGGGAAATTTTTGGGTTTTCTTCCTCCTTTGCCATGAATTTCACCCACCATATATGTGATCAATTGTTGATCATTTGGGTTAATACAAAACTATTTTGGAATCCTTGTGAAAAGATCTAGAAAGGTGTAAGATCAATTTTAAGCTTTGAAAAGTATTTTCAAAGATTGGAATCCTAGGGTTTTATTTGAAAACTTGAAATTTTATCAGAGTTTGATTAAATTTCAACAAAGCTAAGAGGAAAATCAATTAGCCAAGGGCATCATAAGATAGAGGAGGACCTAATTTAGTGCTCTCAAGCTTTGAAAAAGAATAAAGGGCATCAAAGATTGACATATATATAGGGTAAGTTTTTCACTTTCATACCAAGCTCATTTTCTAAATCATATAACATGCAAATTTATTTTCATATTTTAGAAAACATGGCATGCTAGAATCTTACAATACTATAAGTCTTACAAATAGATATTAAGCAAATCTTAGAGAATAACATTGGAAAGTAGTCAAAAGAATCTTTAAGTACTTGAGAAGAATTAAGAATTTAGTATTAATTTATGAAAATGTAAGTTAAAAATCAAAGGTTATACTAATTCTAATTTTCAATCAAATATGGATGAAAGAAAGTTTATGTTCGCATTTGTTTTATCTATAATAGAGATGCTATTAGTTAGAAAAGTTTTAAATAGACTTCTACAACTGACTCTACTACATAAGCTGAATATATCACTACTTTTAAAACTATGAAAGAAGCTATCTAAATTCATAAGTTCGTGAGTGGACTCAAAATGGTTTCTTTTATATATAATCTAGTATCATTGTACTGTAATAATAGTAGAGCTATAGCACAGGCTAAAGAACCTATATTTCACTAAAAGTTTAAGCATATTCAACATAAATATCACTTGATAAAAGAATTTATTATTGATATATAGCTAATTGTGTAGAAGACTTTGTCAAGAGATAATGTGGCAGACCCACTGATAAAGCTTATAACATAACAGTAGCTGAATTATCATTTTGAGAAGATGGGTATTGAGTATTATAGTGATTAGTTCTAGTTCAAGTAAGAGTTTATTGGATATATGCTCAAGAACTAATTGCGTTATATAGTTTAGGGATATCATCTCATTGTCTATATGTATGTCTATATGTATTTTGTAATTAATTATAAAATTATTTACAATTAATAAAATAGCATTTTATTTATATTACTTTTTATTTAGTTAGTTGTTAATTTTAATATATAATTTTATTATTAATGTAAAATGAAATCTAATGATGTATTATTTATTGAAATTTTATCTATAAAAAATTATGAATATGAGTATAGATTTTATAATTTAAATACATCCAAATAAGTTCTCAATTGAAATGATGTCATTAAAATTATGATATTGCATGACTAGTATATTTTATTGCTGCCACTAATTAGTATTTGAACTAATAGTTGGGTGACAAGTTTTATGTTATAAGAGTATAAACATGAGTATTATGTTTGAGAATGTATTATTAAACATGACTAAATGCAACAAATCATATTGGTGATTATCTACAATTAATGATACGTCGCGTAACTATATTAATGTACCATTAGTCCTTTGAATTGAGATATCATAGCTACTCTTTATACTGAAATATATCGTTCACTTATTTATATCATGTTGGGCTAGTCATGCCTAATAAAAAAAGCTTAATAGCAGTGTTTTTTTATTATATAAAGACAGGTAATGATCAATATAGAATCTATTTGCTCAAATATTTAAACTTAAGATCTTGGGTAGAGATGTCATACATAAAAATCAAATTTCTAGTCAAAGTACACGTATTCAAAAATGAGTTTTACAAATAAGTAGATTTTGTATATGATATGAGTTCTTCATATTATGATTGAGTTAAGGACTTGATAATTCTGTGACCTACACTCAATCGAGAGTCGATAGTAAAGGGACTTTACTATATGAAGGTACGACTATATAGATTTATTCATAATTTTTATTCTTTGTCTTTGAGAGTCATGACGTCTTACTAGAAGTCATTCATGATCATTGAGAATTTTAGTTCTAACGAATTATACCAAAGTGATACAAAGAGTTTGTATCTACTCATGTCTAACTCACAATAAATTTAGGGTGGCGCACATATTAGTTGGTAGTCATTAATAATAATTATGATATTTTTGTATTAACAAGAGTTTAATTGCTTCGATATGTTAATCGAAAGATAATTTTAATTCTTTAAAGTAAAGAATAAATTTTTTGACAATGACGCGCTAATACCTGTACATTCGAGAAATATTTCGATAATTTTAAAATATCATAAATGTGATTTATTGATGTACGAAGATTTAGAAAAGATATTTAAATATAAATAGATTAATAAATAAAGTATTTATTTATTAGTAATTAAATAATTATTATTTAGTCAAAATAAATCCGTAAATAACAAGTGACATAATATGATATTGTCAAATATTAACATTTTCTTGAATCTTATCCATCCATTTCGAAAATATTTAGTTAGAATTAATTCTTTAATTTAATTAAAAAATTAAAGAAAAAATATAAATATTTTTAATATATTATAACCAGATAAAGTTTGAATTAGTTAAATTTTGATAATTAATTTATATTTGATATTATAAAATAATATAATATTTAATATAAATATCTCTTTTTTTTTATTTAATATGATTAATATTTAATTTTATCCATTAATAGAGATTAATGGATATTGTATTAATTTTTAGAATCCATGGTTGAAATGTATATTTCTTTGGTTGCTTTATCTGTTTATGATAAGACAACTAAAATTGAACAAATGATACGTTGGCTAAGTGGATTACACGTGGGAGATTTTTGAATGAATTAGAATTGTTTTTCTTTCTTCTTTCTCTTTAAGCTACGGTGGGCATGAAAAAAGCTTCAAGAGTTTCGTTTTTCTAACACTTATCCTATAAAGAAAACAAAGAGAGAAAGGAAAGAAAAGAAAAGAAAAGAAAATTATTTTTATAATTTTTTTTTGTGATAAAATATTAATTTTCTAAATATAAAAAATATGATTATAAGTTGGTGAAGGTATTATAATATTCTAAGTCTCCATGTACTCTAATTAAAATCATTATCATAGATGAGGTGTGTGAATGTTCTTGAAAACAAATTGAAGATGCCTTGTTTATTTAGAATTAAAACTTTGAAGTTATATTTCTTATCTTTGTTGATTAATTGATTTAATTCATTAAAAAATTTTAAAAGTTGCCATATTGAGCAATAATTAATCTTTGTATATTTTGACATATTAAATACACTTTAAAAAATAATGGTTTGGAGAATTAATCCAATCTAAAATTCAAATCATAAATAGTAATTTAAAAAATATTAACTTATAAATTAATACAATATTTTTTAAATGGACTCAAATTGATCCAATTGACTATTTGGATTAATTTGAATATTCTTACCTCTACCAGTAGGAGCAAGAGTAGCATAAGTAGTAGCAAATATTAGTAGGAGTAGAAATAATATATCAATAACAATAATAATAATAACTAAGGTGACAATTTGAGTCACGATACAATTATTTATCGCAAATATAAAGCAATTAAATAGATTTAAATTTAAAAAATTTGACACAAATAATAAATAGATTATATTCATATTAAATGAATAATAATCGTATTGAATTCATGTTTAATTCTCTAAACCTATTTATCCGTTTAAGATACGATTAGTTAAACGAATAATAGTGTCTAATGGAATAATTATACTTAAACGGATAATCATATCTAATCATATAATTGTATTTAAATAAATAATCATATAAATAAATATTAATATTTTAATAAATTTAAAAATAATAAAATATAATAAGATAAATTTTATTTTAATAATTAAATTTGTATATAATTTAATTAATTATATGATTTATTTTTTAATCAATAAATTTTATTTTAATAATTAAATTTGTTTAAATTTAATTAATTATATAATTTATTTTTTAATTTTTTAATTATAATTTAAATAGACTTTAATAAATAATTCATAGTTATATTATAATCGTATTTGCACGAGTAATCATGTCTAAATAAATAATTATAATATATTTATATTTATATTTTTTAACATAAATAATAATTGTATCATATTCATATTAAATAAATATTAATTTTAACGTATTTAAATTAAGTTTAATTTGATTTATTTATTTAAATTATTACTTTTAATAATATCAATAATAGTAAAAATAGTAATAACAGCAGTAGCAATAGGAGTAAGAGTGGTAGTCTTCGTCGTCTTACTACCGATAGGAATGGTAGTTGCAGTAGTAGGAGCACTGGCAATAGTAGCAATAATAGGAGAAGTAATAGAGATAGCACCAGTAATAGTAACAGTAACAGTACGAGTGGTTGCAACGACGGCAGAAGTGTTGGTGGGGGTAGTAAAAGTACTAGCTAAAATGCTTTAATTAATGTTAACAATTATTTTACTTCAAAATTTTTCTAAATTAGTTTGTCTCACGAGAGTTGTGTCCTTTATCTTAATGGGAGAAAGATTAATTTATATTTTTTATAATAATAAAATAAAATTTTGTTTTATTTCAAAATTAAAAGATAGAAATTAATTTATATTTGTCTTCTTTTTCTATTTTTTTACTTTTGACACTAAAGTACTATATAGATTAATTTGTTTTATGCCAACACATGTTTTCACAATAACTAAATATTTTCAATCATAAATTTATTAAAATAATAATAAAAAATAAATTTGGGAAATTATCTGATGCAAGTGTATAAATCATATCTTATCACATAAAAAAATATATAAAAAAAACCAATAAATAAAATTTAAATATATTTTTAACTTTTTATTTATTTTTAAAATCAGATATAAATAGAAGTTTATCTATTACAAGTGTGATAAGTGAGTGTTAAAGAAATTGACTCTTTAAATTATTACAAACTACTTGACCCTTTATTTGTATTTTAAAAATATAAGTGTCACTTAATTTGATTTTTGGATCTAGGTGATATTTTTTTTAAAACTATAAGAATGGAGGTGTCATTTGTCCTTAAAATTATTAGGCCTCCAACAGAATAATAAGAATAAAAATAAAAATAAATTAAAAAATAAAATCATTTTAAATAATTTAATACTTTTAATTAATCAATAAACAGTAAAAAGATAAAATTATTTTAATTTAAAAGGATTGTGTAAATTTTTACAAAATTTTTCTCTATTTATAGTTTTTACAAATCCCTTAATAATAAAATAAAATTATTAAATATTTAATTATAGGAGCTAAATATATGTTAAAATAATAAAAATAAATAATTAATTAATTAATCATATTTAATTTTACTATTTTATATGAAAGTATAAAGATAATTAATTATAAATCGCTCTTTTAAACGTTTTCTCTATTTAACTGAATTATTATTATTGTAAGGAAATAATTGATAATGACCCTTGTCTGCTGGAGCCTCGCTTGCTAGCTCAATGATAAACGTGGGACGGAGGAGCCTTGATACACGTGGAAGGTGACAAAGAAAAACGTTTCCTTACAAATTTCCTTCATAATAAAGAGGACTGGACCTTGAATTTAAACAAGCAAATACAAAGAGCATTAAATGCCGCCATTAATGAGATTGCTCTACGTAATTTCTTCATTCATTTTTCCATTACAAGTAAACCAATTCCATTTAAAACAATTAAATCTCATGTTGGAAAGTCAATGTCAACAAAATCGCTCCATTAGCTGTTAACAATTGAAAAAAATGAATTATTCACCCTCAAACTATAAAAAATTAGCATCTTCCCCTTTAATTTATTTATTTATTTTTTTTTTTTCAACTATCCCCAGTTTATCCATCTCCAAGGTTTGAATTTGGTTTAAAAGCCAAATATGAAAGATCATTAAAATACTAAGATATGACACCTAGAGGTAATAAAATGCTCACTAATTTATTTATTTATTTATAAAATTAAATTTAAAATATAATAATTACATTATTTAAGTTTTTTGTTCACAAATTCTCTTTCATAATCAAATTTTATATAAAGAAAACTTAAATAACATATTTATAAAATTAAAAATTTTGATGCTAGTTTAATAAAAAAAATTAAATTTAAATGATATTATTTTAATGAGAGCAAATTCCATGTATTTTGTCTTATTAATTTAGATTAATTAAATTAATATTAGCTCAATTACTTAACTTAGTAAATAATTGAACTGTTCAGTTCAAGTTTATAGGAAGGAATGCATACAAATTTTGATGTATTTTAACTAAATTAAGGAACAAGGGGCCTAATATTATTTTTTGTTGGCAAAAGGGGTGTAAATACTATTAAATGGACGCCTACATGAGCCGTAACTACTGTCAATTAATTCATCTTAATTTTATAGAATGAAATATTATATATATATATATATATACCTTTCCTGCTTTTCTCTCTTCCTTGTTTGAAGTATTTTCTTTGTTCGATAAACAGAAGAGAAAATGGCCTCATATGTTGGTTCAGAAATTTTGATTACAAAAGACTTGCTTGGAGGGTTGTCTCAGGTTTTTCATCTTCTCTTTTTCTTCATTAATAAAATTTTTTCTTTTTTCATAAATGTTTATCCTGTTTACAATATCTAATCTCCAAATTTTAACCAGAAAAGATCGTCTTTTTAAATTTTTCTTGCTGTTCTTTTCCAAAACTCTTCGTACGAGGCTTTAAATCTATTTAAATTCAGTCTTTAATTTATATTGCAGCAGCAGAAGCAAGAAAAGGTCAACCATGAGAGATGTAATTCACAGAATTCCCCATTATCGTTATTATCATCGGAAAATAAGCAGAATCATCGGAAGTTTCAAACAAAACCAGATGCAGATTTTCGTGAACTGAACCTAAACTTAAACCTAAACCATCCTCCATCCTCCTCATCATCATCACCGCAGATGAATCTGCTATTTGAAGAAACTTGCTTAGATTTAAAGCTTCACTCATCAGGCCATTACCAAAGCGTGTGTACATTAGATAAGGTCAAATCTGCACTACAAAGAGCAGAGAAAGAGACGTCCAAGAAGAGAACGTCGCCGATTCCTGTACCGTTCAGTTCGAATCCGTCATCATCGTCGGCAATGTTTGCCGCTGGCTGCCCTGGTTGCATGCTTTACGTTATTACGTTGAAGACAAAGCCTAATTGCCCTCACTGTAATTCCACTGTTCCTTCTCCATTACTTGGGAAGAAAGCCAAAATTGATCTCAATGCTTCAGTTTAGCAGGATGGCAAGACTCTTTGCTTGATTCTTACATTTTCTTTTGTGTTGTTGTAAATAGAAGCATAGGATTTTCTATTTTCATTTTTCTATTGAATTTTACAAATGGATATGGTTGTATTTTAAAGCTTTCGATCTTTGCATAATAAAAAATATACCTTTATTTATTTCTCAAATTATCATGAGAGTGTATTAAATTTTAAATTATGTTTACTATCATTTAAGAAAAATTATCAATTAATTATGTACAAAAATATATCTTTAATTAGTTTTCAATTTTTACAAGAGCAAGGATATTTGATTCCTCTCAAACTTGCTAAATTTTTCTTAAGATTTAAAAGTGAATAGTAAAAAACATGAGAAAAGAAAAAAAAAAAAAAAGAAAAACAGTAATATTATGAAGTTTTTTGGTTTTAGGATTTATGATTTAATTAGTACGAAAAGATATTTGTTTCTTTTAACATTAATTTTTTTGGGAATTTTTATTTGAATCTTAAAATTTAATAATTTTAATTGAATATTTTTATTTAATTAATAATATAATTTTTTTTTTATATAAATTGATGTAATAATTTTTTGTGATAGTTATATAGAAATAGAAATATATATGAAAAAAATTTGGAAATATATATATGTAGGTATACTATTAAAATTTAGTGTTATTTTATATAGAAATATAAATTAATAAAAATCCATTGCTTGATATCTTTTTCTTAGATAAGATCTTAAATTAATTGAACTGCTTTTTTAAAAATTAATTTATTATTATTATTATTATTATTATTATTATTATTATTATTATTATTATTTTAAATTTGATAAAATAACATTAAATTAAAATTTCGGACAAAATATAGAAGACGAAACATTCAAAATTAAGATTCATAGAAATTGAGATACATGTGTGGAAGATGAAACTTGCACCAGATCTAGGGCGGATTTAATACAACATCCCGTGACTGACAGAATAGTTAATACGATCTCCCGAAGTCGACTTCCAACTCCATGTCGTGACAGAATACTGACATCAGCAACTCGTCAGCACAACTCAATTAATAAGCCACGTTAACAACACAATTTAAAATTGACAACTCTCAACCTTCGACGATTGACTTAATTCTGATTATTACTGCACACGTGGCACAATCTCCATCAAACACATTAATTCTCGTTGGAAGTATGTACTACGATTAGGTCGACTTTGACGTCCTTCATTTAATGCGGCTGTCGTTTTGGCGAGAGGTAACTTACGAGGAACCTCATAAATCGTAAGGCTTTGTATGAATTGAATTGGATAATATTTCTTGGAAAGAGATAATAACATCCTCGTCCATCCATTTTTGCGTCTTTCCATTAATAAGCCCTGATTATTACTAAAATAACAACAATACCCTCATAATATCAATCTTTTTACTCATATTAACGATAAAAATGAAAGGATATTTAAATTATATATATCTTATTCTTGAAAATATTTATATAATTTTTTATTAATTAGTTTAATCCCTAAATTTAAATAAAAGATAATCTAATATATTTAATTCTTCAAATAATTATATTTAAAAAATATTATAGTAATCAAAATAAAAAATAGAAAACTTTTACCAACTAATATTTTTATAACACTTGTTAAAAATTTTATATTTATTATTCATAATAATTTTTGATATATTAAAATATTAACAATTACCTTAAAGATGCATGTTAGGAAAATTCAAAAATAAAAATATTTAAAGAAATAAATTTAATTAGCAAATTGAGATCAACCTTGCATAAATATTTTTTAAATATTAAAATAAAAATATATATTTAACTAAATTTTAATGAAATATAAGAACTTCATCTCAATTATTTCATTAATATTATGTATGTTCAGGACCGTTTTCTTTCAAATGTCCAAATAAGATCTATATTTGTTAAAATACAAAAATGCTAATTAAAATATTATTTACCTCTTTATTGGATAGACGGCAACGATGGTAATCAATGAATTCATGTGTCGATAGAATAAGCCGATAGGGAAGGCTTACGGAAGCATTTAAGAAGCTTGTCTTCATTTGAAGATTGAAAGTCGTTGCTTTGTTTATTAAGCGTGGTTTTCTGTAGAAGATAGCACATTTATGACATTATGAGCGGGAAACAAACATTAAAATAAATAAATGAAGATATATCATAATACATAATAAACGTGTTAATTAAATTTAAATAATTTTAAATATATATAGTATTGTTTGAAGCAATTATAATTATAAAAAAGGACTTTGCAAAATAATAGCGAATGAGGTTGAGCAATGTACTTATTCTACTAAATTATTTTAAAATTTTAAATGTTAAATAATAAAGTAATATTAGTGATATAATCTTTTATATATAAATTATCATATAAAAATTAATGTATTATAATAATATTAGCTATCATATAGTCTATATCATTTATTTTTATTAATTATATTAATTTTATATTCTTATTAATAAATAATGTCATATCACGTTAATTTATCTGCTAAAATATGTTAAAAATAGTTATAATATAAAATTAATATATGAGTCATTTAATCCAAAATTTATAATATAAAATGAAAATTTGAAAATTTTAGACGAATGTAATAACACATATGATGTGCTAGTCAATCCTTTAATTATTTTTATTTAACTTTGAATAAATTTTATTTATATATCATTTAAAATTTGTCAATTTTTAATATAATTTATATTTTAAATGTGTTAAAATATATTTTTGTCCTAAAAAATTAGTGGAACCAGTGGATATTATAACCAATACAAAAAGAGGAGTTGTTTATCAAAAAAAAATTAATGATTAAATAAATAAAATCTTGTGGTCTATAAATTATTTTTAAAGTTATCATTCTAGCAAATTACACTAATCTTTTTTATAAATAATATGACTTTCATTAATTTAACTATTTAAGAGTGAAGGGCATATAGATATTAAAGTTGGTCAAAAGAGAATTTTACTTAAATTAACACACGCACACACACATATTAGTACATTTAAAAAAATTATATATTAGAATAGATTTTATTTTTGATATAATTAATGCTTAGAAAATATTAGAAATCATATCAATGACTCAATTACAGCCTTAAAAGGTTGTAATTTATATAAATCACAAAAATTTCAAATGAAGCTCCAAACCATAACTTCGTCCTTGTTGATTTTTTGCCAAAATTGTAAAGAAAACCTTTGCAAAAGCTTAAAGGTGTCAATTTCTTGTATATTTAAGTGGAAAATTAAAGAAAAAGGAAGAAGTTGTAAAGAAAATGAGAAGAGACTGTTGAGGGGAAGAAAGTAGAGGAGAGAAACGAGGAAAAAATGAAAAAAAAAAAAAAGGAGAGGAAAGGATTTCTAGAATTTATTGTACGTGTCAAAATTCAAGAATTCAAGAATGAATTTGATAAATTGAGTTATATTTTGTTGTTTAGGGAAGAATTCAAGAATGAATTTGATAAATTGAGTTATATTTTGTTGTTTAGGGACTAGAATGAGCCAAATGGAGCTTTAATTCCGTAAAAATAGAAATGAGTCCAAGGAGTCTATATTTTAATAGTAAGTTAGGACTGATTTGAGGTTGAGAATTAATTGATGATTGTCTTCATAAGGAGGGTCATGTGATTTTATTGATGAAAATTGACTAAATGGCTATTGTTAGATTCAGCCTTGATGTTTATTTGTCGACTTAGAAAAATTTAATTTAGTAAGAACAAATATTTCATATAGGAAGTATTAATAGCATTTAGAGTATGAAAATTGATATGATTATTCAAATGTATGTAATAGGCACCAACAAATAAAGTGAGACACCCATTCAACACGAGGATTGTTAAGAAGTGCATACCCTCCCTGAATATGAGTGAATCTTTATGAATTTATATTTTTCTTAAACAATTATTCAGGTTAAATATTTTATAAACTAAATTACTATTTCATATATTATGGTTATCAAAAATTATAATTTGCCTATAAAATGTATGATTTATAATTGAGGCCCATGAGGGAAAATGTAGTTTTAATTATAATGAAATTTCTTTAAATCTTTTATATTGTGTGTTTTATAATTTGATTTGATGATAATTATTTTATTAATGATATAGCTAGTAAACCGATATTGGTATAATTACTGCTGTTACAGAAAAGTAGCCTAAGTACAAACATACAGAGGGCTGCCTAGGTGACAGGTAAGGGATTTATAAAAGAGCTTGATGATATTTTTGTGACATAGAGTAGCCAACCTATAAGAAGTAACGTCTAGGACAGTTGTGAGTAGACTAAATAATTACTAGAGGCCACATTAGTAAGATGGACAGTGTTTTGTAAAAATAAATAAATATTATTCTACTTACCACTAACTCCATAGTTTTAGATTTTTGAGTGCAATATAAATAGGTGAAGTGGTGGTGACATTGTGAGAACTCAGCATTTGATAAATCTCATTTTTTTAAACCAAGGGTAATTTAGTCATTTTATAATCCAATTGGTATTTTTATCATTTTCATTTTATGTGTGTAATAGTAAAATTGATGTGTGGTTTACATAATAACATTGAAACATAGTATGTAATTGAAAAAGCTTTTGTTGATAAATGGTTAAATTTGAGAGAGGCTTATTTATAAACTTTGTTGAACTCTAGAATTTTAGAAGAAATTTTACGTTAATCATGGTGATGGTTAGCCAATTAATTATTAATTTACAGATTAATTGTTATACCTAAGTATAGGTAGTCTTGTTATAATATAGTCTAGTGAGTCCAAGTTTCATATCCACAGGGAGTATTTTTCCTAAAGTCCAATTGGTTTATGTCAAGATAAAGTCCACTAGCAAAGGTAAAATATATGATAAGCAAATTTTAAGAGAATAATTATCAAGTAAAAATTAGATT
>JAWDEX010194753.1:0-12255 GCA_035221805.1 Trichilia hirta
GACAATTTCATCTTAGATAACTTCTAAAGTCATTAAAAAAATTAAATATAAACATTATTAATAAGAGTTAAAAATAAGCTATACTCCAATGACATGCTTAATTATATAAAATAAGTATTGTACTCAATAAATAAAAAATAATATAAATAATGTCAAAATAAAAAGTAAAGAATAAGTTCAAGTTCATATTCTAAAGAGGCTCGTAAAAATATTTTAACATCTAATATCTTAAAACTAATTGGTCTAAAAGTCATTAGTTAAGGAATTGCGTTATAAATATAATTATTAAATAATTATTATCTAAAAATATTATTTTTAATGAAATAAAAATAATAAATTATATTCTCTTTTTCAATTAAGCACCATAATTTATTTGTTACTTTAAACACAAAAAAAGATTTATGAATTTCTTATTTAAAAGTTGTAGTAGCCATACTTAAAATTTATAATTGAGAGTTAACTTATTTAAAAATATAAAAAATAAGTAAAATAAAAAATACTTTGTAAGTAAATTCTTATTTTAAATCATCATCAAATATTAACGTTTTATACTACTAAAAGACTGATAATAAGTTAGTTAGAGGATGTGATGAGTACTTAAAAGTGTAAATTTATGAAGAGTTAAAATTTATCATTTTATACTTTGTACTATAATTAACTCTTCTAATTAAACATATTTCTAGCGATGTGTTTAAAATTTACTTTATTTATAATTATCATTTAACTTTTATTTTGATGTAGAAATAGTAAAATGAGTATAACTTTTTAACCAAGAGAAATTTTAAAGTGATTCAAGTTTGTGTGAAAAAAAAAAACTCATCGAATTAGTAATGTTCGTTTCATAAAAACTATGAAATTTAAATATTTATAGGCTTAAAAGTGGCCCAAATCAAGACCCAAGTGCACTGCTAGTCTAGTTTGATCATTTTTCATTATTTAAACCATAACTTCAGTTAAACAATTCAAATTGATCGAATTCAAATCTCTTTAGAAAAAAAAAAAAGACAAAACTTAACAAATCTTTTTCAGACATGATAAATAAAATCTATCAAAATTATGTGCTAAATTATATATTAATGTCAGGTTGATGAATAAAGCCAAAATATTTAACCACTTAATTAATTAATTTGGCCTTTAATTTATCCATTAAATTCATCTTTGCTCCTTGGCTATTATTGTATCTCTGGACCTCTCCTTTATGCCTATAAGTAGGAGTTTAATTTATTGATCATTACACATTCAAGACATTGAAGAAATTACTTTATATTTGTATTTTCATTCTCTCTCGTTTCTATGTATTTTTAATCTCTTAGCTAAAATTAGAAAATTAACATTAATAGAATACTAGTACGTTTTCTTGATTCTACTCTTGTGCTTTAATGTTTATACTTTTTATTTAATTAAAAAATTTATTTTTAAAATATATTTTAAGTTATTTTAAGTTATAATTTTTTGTTTATTTTTAGCATAAAAAATACTTGGTATTTAATGCCCTGATTTTTTGTAAACAATAAGCACAAAGAACACTTTTAAACATATTTATAAATTAAAATTATTTTTTATTAAATATTTTTCAATTAATTTAAAAGATAAATTTTTATCCAAGCTTTTTTTTCTTTTATAAAAAAGATACTTTTACGAATGAAAAATAATTTTCATATTCTGATTGAGATTTAGTTAATTTCAATTGAATTATACAAAAGATCAAGATTATTTTACCATATTCTAAATATGTTAATTTTTACTTAGTGTTTTAACTTATATTTTAATTTTTATTTGATAATTTTTTCTTTAAAATCAATCAATTACTAAAATTTTTTTACTTTTGGACTGTTAAATTTTTTTTTGGATTGTTAGACTTACTTTTGGACTATTAAACTTATTTTGGACCATTGAACAAAATCATTACATCTTGAAAAAATGCTCCCTATAGATATAACAATTGGACTACCAAACTATGCTATAAAAGAATACCTATATTTGAGTATACATATTTAAGACATAGATAACTATCAATAATATTGTTCACTTTTATCTAACCCTTGAGACTCATAATTTTATTCTTAGTAATGGAATAACACATATTCTAAAATTCCTTGTTGATAATTTAGGACTGACTCTACATATATAACCCAAAAATTTTCTCTCCTATTCCAATGTATGATAGTTCATTCTTACCCCCAGCCATCCTAATAGCTTCTCAGGAGCTACTTTTTACTTAAGTCTCCTTGTCCCAACAACACTCTTTGCCTCGTAAGATTGGGTTATTATAGTGTTACCAGTTTTCATTTGGTTCGTCCCTAAATTCACCGTTGTACTAGAAGAAAGTTAACTCTGATACTAATTATGAGTCCTGACCTAATACTGTTAGTAATATTATTCACTTTAACCTAACTTGTCACACTCTGTGGGATTTTTCACGTAGATCGTATACTCTTGCATTATGACTCTAAGGGCAAGAATCTAACCACAAGAGTTCGCAAGGCTTTATGTATTATTATTTTCTAAATTATAAGACTTTTAAATTAAATGTCAAATAAGAATTTAGAATAATAAAAATATTAAATTTTATTTGAAATAAATATTATACAACTGATTTTAAAATCAAATAACATTCACAAATCATAAAATATAATAATCAAATTTATTATTCGATATCTAATGGACTCTATACATACAATAAGTTGACGATAGAAATATATACCTGTAATCCTATATCACCAAGAAATACTTTTCTGCTATAATTATTTCTTTACTTTACTCCAAACACCTGAAACTAAAATATAAAAGGGTGAATATACTGGAGTATATCCACTAAGTGGATATAAAAATCATATATACACAAGAGCACATACAAATAGTTATACAAGATTTGTTTTAAGTAAAATATAAATGAATGCAAGAGAAACAATATGGTCTCAATAAAGCTCATGGCCTGCTATACAAAATTATTAGGCTAACCACATTTCCAATAATCATTCTAATCAAAAGTAAACTTAAGCCTTTAGTGGATTTTTATGAAATAAAAAAAATAATGAGTTTAATAAAAATTTAGTCAATATCATAATAATATTATTATACAATATTTTAATAAAAATAAAATATACAGACGAAAATAACATGTTTATTTTATTAAAATCATGTCTATTACTGATGTTGGCCTAGAGTAGTTTGTGAATTCTTATACTATTGTCCTCTATATTTTTGTCTAATAAGCTACTCCATTACAAATGAGATCATTATCTCTCTTAAATCGGCCTTATTGACGCACTTACTCACCTAGGTAGCCTCTTATAGGTCTATCCCTAAGTCAATTAACTCTATAACTCCAATTTAGGCCCTCATAGCTAAGGTCTCCTCGACCTATATCCTATATCAAATTAAATTCATAAAATATTAGTTCTCTGGCCACCATCAAATATGTATATAGAAACAATAATATCTCGTAACATAACTATGCATATCATAATAGTTTTATAAATAATAACATGCAAAACGTATCAGTTAACCGAAAATCTCATAAACAAATCCATACCAAATCAGCAGGCCGTCTATTTTTTCTTTTAAACCATGATTATACATCAAACCATTTTATAATTCATAAGAAAATAATAATCATAAAGTATTTCAATTATACATCATAAATTATAAAAGTCATTAGAATGTCATGAAAACAACGATATCACAATACATAAATTCAAATCAATAATCATAAATAAACCATAAACAAGAAAATCTTCTCCTAATTTCCACCATAATAATAAATCCATCTCATCTAAATATATATATATCAGCAATATTTTAAAAAAATAATTTAAGTAAAGAAAATTTGCTCACTGCAAGAGGAGTGTATACACTTTCTTAATTCTTTATATATTAGAACCTCGCTGTTTCGCTAACCATCTGAGTCATGCTATGCGACTTCGAAATCTATATAACATATTTCAAAATCATATCATTAATAATACTATCATTAACATTCGTTATATCCCTCTCATATGTATAACACTAGAATATTTTTACTCAAAATAATTATATTGTGTAACTATTCGATTTTATCGAATTAAAACTCTTAAATTATAACTATTCAACTATTTATCTAATTTTTATCAAATGAAATCTCATGACAATTTCTCTATATCAAAATATTCATCAAATCTACTTAAATTCATAACTAATACCATTGTTATAAACAAATTCACGTTTGAATAAATAATGACCAATAATAATAACTGATCATTCAACTACATCCATACTATATTCAACTCATTTTAACCTATAATCAAATATTCTAACTTAATTCTACCATTTAATTCTTAATTTACTATAAACTCTAAATAAACAGTAAAATTTACATTTATTCTCTAATTTTAATGCACAAATATATAATAAAACAAGTGAACTAATGTGCTTACCTACTTATAGAAGTTTAGGAAAGATCTTTATAGAGAAATTTTGATGATTTCTTGAAATAATTCACTATTTACCATTCCTTCTTCTCTCAATTTCTTTTAAATTATTGAGCGTGTGATAAATTTAAGCTTAGATTAGTGTTTACTAGAAAAAGTACATGAGTTTTCACTATGTATTTGCTTGATTTGGTGAAGAAATAAGAGAGATAGGTTATTGTGTATGGTGGAGAAAGCTGAGAGAGTCTGAGCTTTTAAAAAAAATGAAAGAGGGAAGAAGAAGACAATCATAATTTGTTCTTGCATCTATTTGATATTTTATAGGATTTTATGAATTTACTAAAATATTCTTGAGTTTATAAAAGAAAGAAGATTCTAAATATGGTTAATTTAGACATTCTCTTAGAGAGAAGTATCGATCTTAATTCTTTTTAGATAAAAAAGTTTCGATACTTTAATCCTAGGTATCAACACTTTTGATTTTTCTTCATTTGGAACCTAAATTTCATCCAAATATATCGATACTTTCCTCTAAGTATCGATACATTCTAGCTAAGGGATCAATACTCTTGTTTAAGGTGTCAATACCTTTGGTTTTTCTTTAGTTAAAACATTATTTTCGTCTAAATGTATTGATATTTTTCTCTAAGTATCAATACCTTTGGTTTAAGTAGTAAATTCTCCTCAAAATAGCCTATTTTTGTTAAAGGGTTTGACACTTTAAGCTTGGGTATCGATAACTTTGGTCTAAGTATTTATACCTTCACAAATTTTCTAGTTTTAAGCCTGAATTTTGACACCTTGAACCCCAAGTTTCGAAATATATGGGAAAAGTATCAATACTCCCACTCTAATGTATCGACATTTTTTCTTTTTCAGCTTTTTTTTTTCTATGTTCTCTTTTATCTAAATTTTAACCCACTTATCGAATGATTTAAGGATCAATATAAACATAAAAGTTGTAGATAATTTTCTTATCTTTCTAATGGTTTAAGAATAATCAGATTTGGATATTTTTACGGAAAATTATGCTCTAAAAATGGAAGAGTATTTACAATTATTCGATCACTAGATAAGTCTCGAAAATTCGTTATTTTGAACTATTGAACGGCTTAATCAAAAGAAATGACCAACATAAAAATTATATATAATTGAATAAGATTTCTTATGCATCAAGAATCACCTAAATTGGAGATGTATAACTCAAGATATGATCAAAATACTACAAATTACTCAAAAAGAACAAATTCTGCACGTTTTGTGCCTCTCAGTATCGACACTCGCATGAATGAATCGACACCTTTAGCTAGATAAATAAAAAATATCACTTAGGTACCTTAAAAAATTTTACTCAAACTCCTGAAAATATTATTGAAGTTTACAGTCAACTTTAAATACTAATTTCTATCTCATTTTAACTCTAATTTCACTCATTTTTATTTTTAGACAATTGTGTTTCTATTCTCTTTCAATATAAATAAATGAATCATTAATTTAACCTCTTGATTAAAAAAATTTTAACTTGCAAGTTCGGGTGTGCAAATAGTATTGCATGAAAACCTTTTTTAAATTTAATAAATTTCATTCAAAACCTCTCAAAACACTCAATACACATCAATAAAACCTCAATTAATTATAAATATTACCTAAACATAAATTTTAAAAATGACAAAAAATGCCATTGACTTAATGAAATGACTAAAATATTCTTAGACTTAAATACAAAATATTACATAACTCTTGAGGTCTCAAAGTTTATTCTTAATAGTAGGCCAACACTTATTTTAAAAGACTTTATTAATAATTTAAGACCAACTTCATATCTATATTTCAATAGTTTTTTCTTTTGTTCTGATGTAAAATGGTTCACTTTTTTTTTCACAAAATCTTACATAACTCTTGAGGTCTCAAAGTTTATTCTTAATAATAAGCCAACACTTATTTTAAAAGACTTTATTAATAATTTGAGACCAACTTCGTATCTATATTTCAATAGTTTTTTCTTTTGTTCTGATGTAAAATGGTTCACTTTTTTTTTCAGTCATTTTAATAACCTACTAAAAATTATTTTTTTCTCAGGCCTTTTTTCTAAGATCAAAATCATTACATAAATAATAATAATAATAATCATTTTTTTGAAGTCATTCCCCAGTTCATTCTTAGAATTGAAGAGTCAAATATCAGCGCTGAATACATCGTCAATACCTATATTGCCTACACTTTTAGGCGTTGCAAATAAAACTAATAAAATTTTAACAGTGAAAGTTTGTTGTCCTAGTAAATCTCGTATCTCATTATCTCACCAACTTACTATGAGCGCATGCCTTAACGCTTTTGTTTTTTTCATATTTAATCTACGAAAGCGTGAAAGTCCGACGAAACCACCAAATTTTGGACCATAATTACCTACATTTCCCAAACTTCCATCATCCATTTTAATGGAAGCCTAACTCTAAGTCTTCGTTGACTACTACATTCATTCCTTCTTCATTTCTTTGGTAAAATGATGAAAGACATTTAAACAAAGAAGATTTTAATTATCAAAAACTCAGTTTTTCCAGGTTTTATAATACAAAAAATTGTTTTATGCATATAAATTTATTTATATAAATTAAATAAATATAATATTATATATTTTATATTTTTATAAGTATAAAAAATTATAAAATATGTAATAATAATATAATTTTATCACATTAAATTATACAGATAAAATTTAAATAAAATTTTCCATCCAACGCTATTACGCTAACTAATAATTTGACGTCTTTCGGTAAACGTGAAAGAAAAGTTCGTGGTATGGGAAGAAGTCACATCAATAGCACATGGATAAAATTGTGTGATAATGGCCAGCCACTTGACCTGTACATATCTAACAAAGCAAAATTAGATTAATATAAGAAACTTAATCACGCTTTTTTTACAAAAATAATAAATAATTTTCTAAGGATATGCTACAGTAAATTAAGCACCAGCGTATATTTTTATATGTTTTTGAACTTTTTATTATAATTTTTATTTTTTAAATTATAAGTTTTAATTTATAAAAATATAAAAAATTAAAAACTATAATAAAAGAGTTAAAAATTAATAAAATTTATATATTAAAAATCTACAGCATAATTAAGTCATTAAAAATTAGTAAATCATTGTAGTAGGTTATGTAAGAGTGCATATAGCAGTACTATTATAAATTTTTAAAAAAATTTATTATAATTTATACTTATTTTATAATAATTTTAATTTATAAAATATATTAAAAAAGTTAAAAATTATAAAAAATAAATAAAAATAAATATACCTACAACCGAATCAACCTTAATTGGATCCTATTTTTTATAATACCCATTCTAATATATCTTATTCACAATTTAGATTCAATTTTAAATATATAGTACAACAATTTCTTCTTTCTTATCCATTTGTGACGATTCGTTCATATTCTAATCATTTTAATAATTTGTCAAAAATTGTTTTTTATTTAAATTTTTTTATTTCAGCGTCACTTCTCGTCTTATAGAACTGAGTTGTTATATTATAACAAATTAAATAAATTATAATAATTTAATATATATAGTTTTTATTATGTGTTTTTTCAATTAATTAATCAATTCATTAAATATCTGGTGAGAAAGAGAGTGGGAGTGTGATGAGGAGTTGATGATGGTGGTGCAAGTGGTGGTGGTGCATAATTTGAAATCTAATTATATTATCAATTACAACTACATATTTTTTAAATTATTTTAATAAAATATATAAATGCTTAATAAAGGTTTTAAAAAGATGGGTCGTTATCTTTTCTTTGACTGTCCTACTCATAAGCAGGCTAGCTCTTTGTTTTTATTATATAAAAAAACAATAATAAAATCTGCATAACACCTTTTCAGCCGTTGATAGTACCCACTCGTGCAAGAGGAGGGGTAGAGAATACAGTGCAAGGACTTAAGTTGAATCAAAATCATAATCATTGGAAATCTATTTTTATCGCTCGCAGAAAAATAAAAAGGCAAGAATGCAGTGCGTTCCGTGTAGCACACGCACTAATAATTTTTTTTTTACTCTTTTTAAATTTTTTGTTACACATTTTAATTATATTATAATTTTTAATTTTTATTATATTTTTTAAGTAACAAAAAAAATAGAAATTGTAACTTAAAAATTAAAAAAATATAATAAAAATTTCAAAAATTGTAACAAAAAATTTAATGATTTATATAAAACAGTTGAAACAACATAGCATGACCCAAAATAAAAAGTGTTCTTTAATTTCATAATAAATTTTTTTCTTAGTTGTACAGAACATACCTCCCTGTTTTATACATTATATTATATAATATTATTGGGCGTATGCATGTACGCTTGTGAAAAAGCCATCTGTTAAATGCAGCTATAAAACAATCTTCAGCCGTCTTTGTGTATTGATTAGAGGCCTAAGGTTTGTTTGTCTTCTAGCTGTTAATTTTATTTTATACATTTTTTGGTTTTTTTGTTATATATATTTCTTACTTTAATTATGTCATATTCATTGTAATAATTATATCATATATTTAGTTAAGGGAACGTATGACAACTTAATTTGAAAATATACTATCTGAAATGTTTAATAACTAGTACAAATTTATATTTATACAAATTAGTTGTTGTTTTTTCAGATTCTGAATTAATGGTTAATAATTTTATAATATAATAGTTATGAGTTAAAATTATAATATCTCCATTTAAAATTATTAAGAAAAAATTAAAAAACTTATTTTCTAATTTTAGATTACAATAATATTTGATAAAAATGATTAAAGTTGTTGATATTATAATTTAGTCCACCATCATAGAGTTTGTTTCTAGAGGTAGAGTATAAAATAATCCATTACGCGTGATATTTGATGAAAATTTTATATTTTTTATTATATTCAATTTTATTTACAAAAATGTATACTATATATTTACAGGTTTTACTTGTTATGTGAATTCTGGTACATTAAAATGCTTTTTTTTTTTTTTATCACGTTTATACCGACATCAAAGATTACAAATACATATCTTCAGAATCTCAATCATTTAAATTTTTTTTTTAAACAAAAAAAATATGATAAGTTTATTATTTTTTAGTATTTTATTACTATCTCAAAATTCTATATTATATAATTTTTTTACTCAGAATATAATTAAATATTTCAAAAATAAATATTGTAAATATAATAATTATAAATTCTAATTCTAATAGATTTATTCTTTTACCAAACATAAATTTAATTTAAAATTATAAATTTTTTTTACATCAATTACAAACAGTTCCTAAACTCTCTCTGACTTATGCATACAATTGATAAGCGGGAGTTTTGTCAATTGTGGCAACATCAACATACAATACCTCGGCATGCGTGTAAGTCTGTTGTTTGTATGCATACCTATTTTTCCGTCTTCTTGGGTAAACACATTGAATTTGAGATTTGATTATTTTTAGTCAATCTAATGACTGGCGCAAGCAAAGTAAGTTAGGATGATTTATCCATATCCGCACACTTTAATAAGACGGCAGTGAGAAAATTTTCGTCCTTGAGAATTATTGGGATAACATGGTTTGTTTTAAAGTCAAAAAAATAATTTATAAATTTGTATTAATAATATGAACTAAATATTGAATTGTCAATTAGTTTCATGACATTATTTAATTTATTTAATAATATAAATATTAAAATTAATAATATTGACTTTTATATTTAATTAAATTTTTAAATAGCAAGACAATGACATAATTAGTCAACTACTATTTTGTTACACTCTGATCCGTTCTGTCCGATTGAATCTCGTAGAATTTCTATTTGGTTTAATCTAGCATATCAAATGAGGTCTTGGTAATCAATGATTTTATTGCATAACAATAATAATTTTATAATAATATTAAGAATATAAATTAATACAACAAAGTTATATGTTATTGTATATTTTATTTATTTTTATTTATTTTTTTACTTCCTTAAAAGTATAGAAATGTGACAATTATATAATATTATCATATCAATTCATAAAAAGAATTTGTTATCATATCAATCTATATATAAAAAAAAAACAAAAAAAATTGTATGGAGAATTTATATTATTAGCATCACCTATAATTTTAAGTTATAATTTTTGTTTAATCATTAAGAATCAATAAAAAAAGATAAATCCCTAATAATAAATCAGATTTGACTTAATTATTGATAGAGTGAATAAATTTATTATTTTTTAAAATCTTTTTTTCGATTCTAAATTGTGATGTAATATGTATTCTCTCTTTCAAGTATGAAATCGATGAAATAAATTAAAAATATAATTTCATTTAAAAATAAATTTGTATTAAAATTATCTATATTCAGTTTATTTTTTAAAACCATATCACATCTTGAATTTATAAAATGAGATGGTATTCTATAAATAAGTCACAAATAGATAAAATAAATAAAATTTTATTTATAAATAAAATTTTATTGAAATTGTTCATATTCAGTTCATTTCTTTGGAACTATATCATATCTCAAATTTATGAAATAAGATTAATTGAGATGGTATAAATACGTAAAAAATATCATTTTTTATCTTTCAACAATTTTTTATCTTAAAAAACAATTTAAAAAGATTCATTTTAATTTTGCTTAAAATTATAGTATTTATATTATTTTTAAAAATAAATTTTAAAAAATATGTAATAATATTAATTCAAATTTTGTATGGTATAACAATTGTGATTTAAAAACTAATATATTGGAATATTAATGGGAACCTTAACGTTTAAGCAACAAAATGATATATTTGTACCTTACCACTAGCTTGCATAAGCATTATAACCAAAAAAATATAAGAAAATTTATAATATGACCACATTTAAAACATTTTTTAAAATTAACTATCTCATTAAAATCTTTTCAAACTAAACTAAAAGATTTATTTTTAACAAAATTACACTTCTTTAACACATATGCTTATCTTACTCAAAAAAATAATTTAAAAGTAATTAAAAATTTATTTAAAAATTAAGCTGAATTACATTATTACACAAATTAATTACCTTTAAATAATTTACAAACTAAAAATTAAGATAAATGTTAATTGTCATATTTTTATTATCTAATATTTATCTAATGAACAATATTTATATTTAAGATACAAAGCACACTCAAGAGTAATTAAGACAAAATATTTTTTTCAACCACTATTCATTCTTATACAACGAAAAATATGTCATATACATAATATTACAAGGCAGTAGTAATTTATATATCACAACACTGAACACATTTACATATAAATACATTAAAAGTTACTATGTACAACATGCAAATTATCATATTCTTAACATGGTATACAAGCTAAGGAATGATTCATGAACTACTGCACTCTGACCCACCTGAATATGCAATGTCTACTCGCAAGGTCTGTGGTAATGAGTTCTCACAAACTATACTCTAATCACTTAAAAAATATATGGTATGGGGTAAGCTACCTATTCAGTAAGTAAATAAACAATACCATACCCACAATATTTATCATAATATATATACAATGTACTATATATATATACTACGATACATTTCATTATTTAATTTCAATCACATCACATATTATCACCGAGCATCAATTCAGCCAAATTAACAATCAAACATTTACTTTTAAAAATATCCTACTAACATTAATTTTTATTACTTATACATTTTACTCTTTTTGAGCCCAGTTTATTATAATTATTGGGATTTTACTCTTACCCAATGCATCTTTTAATATCACTTTCATTTTCCCGGGATGATTTTCATAACCCGATTTTGTCGTTTGTAAATTTTGTAAATTTTATCCATACTTAATATTATTTGTT
>JAWDEX010194774.1:0-12254 GCA_035221805.1 Trichilia hirta
GGCACCTCGATCATGAATAAAATTTACAGAGGACAAAATTGGGTTATGACAATAAGTCATTTCTCTTTTCCTTTCTCTCTAAACAAAAATTTCTCTCTCACCATCAAGCCTAATTCTTTCAAAATTTTCACTCAAATTAACTCCTTTTCATCATTTTATAGCTCTCTAATATATTAATTTCATGTGTTAAGCATCATTTTTAGAGTTATATGAGAAATGAAAAGGTAGAATTTGAGGGGCAAATTGCAGCTTTTTGAATTTAGTCAACAATCGGGTAGGAACTCGATTTTCTCAAGTTAGAAGTACTCTTTGGGTAAGTTTTCTAACTAGTTTAAGTTTGACTATATATTTTAAATAGAAGTTAGAGTTTAGATTGTTATATTCAGAAAATTTGTAGAGTTTAGGCTTAAGTTAGCTCAAATTGGATGCGTATTTGAAGAATTTACTTAAGAAATATGATATGAGAAGGTGAAATGGTTCAAAAATAAGATTTGAATAAAAAATACAATGAATTTACTATTTATAGCTACTGTTCACGATCACAATTCATTCGAATATTAGTTTCTTTAAAAGTCATTGCTTAATTTTAGACTCGTATTTGAATAAGATTTGAAAGTTATATAAATGGCTATAGAGTTTTAAATAGGTAAAAAATTAGGCAAATAACTAAAATCGTTTGATAATTCGATAAAATATATACCTTGGTTGAATCTTAGTATTTAAAGCATTTTATAGTTTATAAATTTTATTTACTACTCTTTAGAATTGAGAAGTTGATGAGATTATTAATATTTATATCATTAAGGTATCGAAGAAGCAAACGCAAGGTTGGGAGACACAAGAATTAAAAGGAATGTATAACCTCCCTATCCTGTGAGTGGGTTCTTATGTTTTCTTTATTTTAAAATTAAATTTTATTTTTAAAAGTTATAAGCTATTACAAATATTTTATAAAGTTATAATTTGAGATCATATGGGAGACATTAGATTTTTTTGTTATAGTGGAGGTTAGGAGGAGGTCTCTTTGTTTGTGAATATTAATTTAAATCTATGTTTTATGATACGCTTATTTTTATGATTTTTATGATACATGATTTATGATTCATATATATATATATATGGCTAGAGGCCAATGGTGATATTTTGACATAGATATTTTCTTATAAAATAGATATTTGTATAATTGTGATCTTGGATATACTATTTTGACTTATAGTGTTATAATGCACATTTATCATTTTAAAGACAAAATAAATGGCCTATTGACTATATACGAATTTGATTATAAGGCTCTGACTGATGGATATGTTTTTACTTGATATTATTTTGTAAAATTATTATGATATACATAGTTACAATATGAGATATCATTGTTTTCATAAATGTTTGATTATGGCCAATGACTCAAGTTATTATTTAATTTATTTCATATATGATATGGGTCGAGAAAGTTTTGGTTGTGAGAGCCAAAATTATAGTTATAGAATTAAGTAGTCTAGAAACGAACCTATAGAGAGATTGTTTAGGTGAGTGCGTCATCAGCGAGACTGGTATAAGGGAGATGGTGATCCTACATGGGAAGAAGTAGATCGCTGATGGGATTGTAAAGGTTAGTCATATGTAGATTCATAGGCACTCTAGGCCAATGTCAATGGTGGGCAGGAATTTTAAAAAAAAAATCATGCATCATGGTTTTTTATCATATAAACTATACTTTTAGAGAACATGCGTTATGTATTTTATAATATAAATTGCATATTTATTGAACATTCATGATTTCAAGTGCATAAAAAATCAGCTACGGTTCGGATTTGCTCTTGATTAGAGTAATTATCGGGAAAGTTGCTAGCTCAATAATTTTGGATAATAATCCATGAATTTTATTGAGAATATATGCATTCATTATATTCATTAATGTTTTATCGAGATTATATTGGTTTTATTATATCATGATTTAAAAATGGTTTTATAAAATTATTTCATGTGTTTATATTTATATATATGTTCTATGTCTACTGATGGGATATACTCTATTATACTCACCCCTTCACTCTTCAGTTTCATATATTTAGATCAAAATAAGAAGATAATTAGAAATGAAGAGAAAATCTTGGGTGGTATTGAGTTTACAGGTATATATTCGATACTTGACTCATGATCTTAATGAAGTCCACTGGATATATTGTAAAAATTTTGATTATTGTATTCATGACTATCGAATATTATTTAATTTTAAACTAGTTGTGTAAATTTTTATTTGAAAAGAAAACACTGGATGTTATATAATTGTATTCTATGATTTTTTAGTGCTGTTTGATTTTAAATCAGTTGTATAATATTTATTTAAAATGAACTTGAATGTTTACTATTTAAAACTCTTAGTTGAATTTACTTTATAGATTTATAATTTTAAAACTCTTATGTTGCGATTCTTACTTTCGGAAAAGTAATATAAGGATACACGACGGTTGTCACGTGAGGAATCTCGATTTGGGGCATGACATCTACTCTTCTATATATAAGCATAAAGTCTTCTATGCATTGAAGGTATCTTATTACTTTTTTAGTTATAACCTAATGATCATAACCTAGATTTAATAGATATCTCTCAAGAGCATTTACTATAAAAATAACATTAGATTTGTTACATGTTGGTGTATATATAAGACTACCAACTGCACTAACATATGGGACATTCTTCATTGCTTCTTTTTCAATATTATTCTTAGGCCATTATTCATTACTCAATTTATCTCTCTTTGCAACAGGAGCTTCTTCAGTTTTGCATATTTATATGTTGAACTTTTTTAGTACATGATCTATATAATTTCTTTGAGATAACTTTAGAAACTTTTTGAATTTGTCACGATGAATCTTAACATTGGAAATAAAAGAGACTTTTTCGAGATCTTTTATATCAAACTTTGCAATTAGAAACTTTTTATGTCGTTTAACACATCAAAATTGCTACTAGTAAGTAAGATATCATCTACATAAAGTATTAAGAAGATATATCTACTCCTACTTACTTTTGTTTAGATACATTGGTTAAACTTATTTTCTTCAAAACTAAATTATCTCACAACTTTGTCAGACTTTATATACCATTAACATGATGTTTGTTTGAGGTCATAGATAGATCTTTGAAGTTTGGACACCTTGTGTTTTTTTTTTCAACTTCTTTAAAC
Source organism: Trichilia hirta (assembly GCA_035221805.1). Classification (NCBI taxonomy): domain Eukaryota; kingdom Viridiplantae; phylum Streptophyta; class Magnoliopsida; order Sapindales; family Meliaceae; genus Trichilia; species Trichilia hirta. Next base: position 3,189 of record JAWDEX010194774.1, read on the forward strand.
CCTTGAGGCTATTGTATATACACTTTCTCATCTAGATCTATATTGAGGGAAGTTATTTTTGCATTTATTTGATGAAACACTAGTGCCACTAATATGTTGAATGAATCTTAGTAAAATTTGGAGGAAAGTTACTATAAAATCAATGTCTTATCTTTGTGTGTACTTCTTTCTAACTAGTCTTACTTTGAACCTCTCTATTTTTTCTTTATTGTCTTTCTTCCTTTTGAACACTTATTTGCATTCAATTGGTTTGTGCCCATTAGATAAATTAACAGCTTTTTATACCTAATTATTTGACATGAAATTCATTTCATCCTTCATTGCTCTTAACTTGTTTGCCTTATCACTATCAAAAGCTTCTTTGAAGGTCACTGGATCTGTTATATGACCAATATCATAATCTACTTTTCTAAGATTGACATAATAGTCATTTAAAAGGACTTGTATTTTTTTTTCTTTGTGATCTTCATAAGGGTACTTCTGGAGCTAAATCATTTGTTTGAAGAACCTCATTTATGATAAAAAATTCTAACATTGTATCTTAATATCTACTTTTTGCTGAATCTTTGCTCTTGAAGTCTCTCATGTCGAGTCATAGCTAAAGACAAGTAATGAAATAGAGACTATATTATTTGGTTTTTTCCTTTTGAAAGACTAAAAGGAATCTTTTTTAGCAATGTCAAGCTTGAGAAAATTTAGCAATTTGAGATTCAATAATTCTAGTGCTTCAAAAAGGATAATAAAACCTATATCCTTCTGAATAGCTAGTGTATCCAATGAAGTAACATCGAGTAGTCTTTGGCTCAGTTTTCTTCTGAAAAGAATCATAAATTTTTACTTTTGTAGGACATTTTCAAACTCAAAAATGATTTAAACTTAGCTTTCTCTCCATTTGTAATTCAAAAGGCATCTTAGGCATTGATTTACTGAGCACTCAATTTAAAATATAAGCAATGTTTTTTATTACCTCACTCTATAAATATTTTGGAAAATTAAATCTGCTTATTATGCTTATCTTCATCTCCATGAGTGGGCGATTACGCTTTTCAACTACATCATTTTGTTTAGGACTCTCTTGTATTATATAATAAGTAACAATACTATAGTCTTGTAAATATTTACCAAAAATTTTTATCTATTATCTAGTCTTAGTACACCTCTTATAATACTCACCATTGCGATCAAATTTGACAATCTTAATGACTTTTTCCATATGCTTCTCAACTTCATTGTAAAACATATCAAAATTATCTTTCTTTTTTAATCAAGTAAATATAGCCATAAAGAGAAAAATCATCTATAAAGGTAATAAAGTATTTATTTTTGCACAAGATAGTTGAGTATAGCCCACTAATATCCATATAAATTATTGCTAATAAATTCTAACTGTAAACAGTCCCTTTTCTCTTGGTTTTAATTAACTTTTCTTTAACACAATCAATACAAGTCTCTGTATCATTTGAGTTTAGAGAAGGAACAACATTAGCCTTAATAAGTCGCTTTACCCTTTTTTTAAAGATATGCTCCAAACATTTATGCCATAATAAAGAGGATTTTTCTTTGATCAAGGATCTCTTAGCCACTCTATTCTCAACATTGAAAGAATGATATAGTTCATCAAAAAACAAAGATAATCAATATAAACTATCAATCATAACATAGTTTTCAATAATCTTTGAATCATAAATCAAATCAACATTTTTATTTGTAAAATTAAAATAATATCCAGCATTGTCAAGTAAAAAAAGAGAAATTAATTTTTTTTTTAAATTGGAAACATAAAAGATATTGTTCAAAACAAATTAAAACTAGAGTCTAAATTTAAAACAACTGTGCTTATATGTTGTACATTAACTCCAACATCATTTTTAACTTTAAGCTTTGACTCCTTCATACTTAAATTCCTTAGATTTGTTAGATATTGTAAGTAGTTGTTACATGTATCATAGTAGCACAATCAAACTACCAAGAGTTAGAAAAATCATTATCCTAATTCGATTCAAAATAAACCAATAACTTACCCTAGCCTTTTTCTTTCTTTGCTATTCAAGCCTTAAAATTATAACAGTTAGCTCTCTTGTAATCCTTTTTCTTGTAATAGAAGCATTTGAATTCTATATCTTTGTGTTTCTTATTATTTTCCTTCTTCTGGAAGTCTTTACCTTTCATGAGTTCATTAGTATTTGGCTTTTAGGCTCTCCTTTTTCTTTGAAGAAATTTGGCTTGGCACTAGTAGTCAAATGAACGGACTTTTCAACTTTTCCTTTTTAGCCACACATTTTGTAATCAGATTATTAACACTCCATGTTTTATTTTGACACACCATGTTTCATTTTAAGTATTATATGCAGTCTTAATCTAGTTAAATTCTATTGTTAATTCATTTATGACATAAGGCACAATGAAATCATTAATAAGAATAATTTTGTGAGCCTTAAGTTTGTAATGAATATGAACCATCCTTAATATAAACTCTCTAATCCCTACAATAATATCGTATTTCATGTTTGTCAATTTATTCATCAAATTACCAGCTTCAATTTTGTCTAACACTTTATATCTTTCTCGCATTACTTTAAGAAATTCTTTCGAATTCTTAATTTTTGGCAAACCATTGACAATATGCTCAGCAATTGACCTTTTCATAACAACAAGGCTCAGTTAGTTAAATTTTTTTCATCTAGTATAATAATCCTTTTCATTTATAGAACTTTTATTATTAGGCTTGGGTAGTTCATCTTCATGAAAAGCCAAGTGCATATCTATAACTCTAAGAGCAAACTTAATTTCTTGTCTCCACCTCTTATAGTTCAAACTATTTAACATTTCAATAGCGACATTATTGTCATTCACAATAAAAGAAATTGTTTTGCACATATGATGCAATAAGATCAATTATAGGTAATAAACAATTTAATAAAATAATTAGCATATTATAAACTCCCTTTTGGATAGATTATATAATGCAATATTATATTTCATAACATAAAGTTTAAAAGACAATAAAAAATTATATATAATCTTCAAGAATCTATCTCCTTTGGATAGATAAATCATTTAAATCGTACATCTTCATTATAACAATATAAAGGAGAATTACATATAATTTTTTAAAATGTATCCCCTTTGGGCGAATAAATCTTTTCAGTCATAAATCTCTATCAATAAAATATTTAAAAATTTTAACTTCATGTAATTTTTAAAATTAATATACACAACAATCTCCTTTTAGTAAGTGATTGTATATATTAATTTTTTAGCAATAAGGAATTTCGATAGTTTACAAGCTTTGAGAATTTATAAATAATATTTCAATCAATAATACCTAAAGTTTATCAAATACATGAAACACTTTATAATATGTGCTTTTAGAAAAATCATATTGCATTTATCAAACAATAATTTTTGCGGCAATTTTATATCCATATTGTTATAAATGTGTATCAATGATTATGTGTAAGAGTATAAGTAAATACCATTAAATAAGGAGAGTGAGTACTATCATTTTTTTTTTCACACATAATAATATTTTTTCATAAATTAAATGTAATACCCAATTTTTGAATGAGGGGCATTTTGATTATTTTATCCTAGAACGGCATTTTATTTTTGTCGTTAATTTTTTCTTCATATTTGATTTATTTAGTCTATATTAAGTTTATCAAGTGATTAGGAAGGATTTGATGAGATTTTGGCAAATTTAGAAAATTGTCATAAGGTACTATCAGTACACCTGAGCCATTTGTTTGTACTAAAAGAATATAAAATAAGGATTTTATATTAATAAATTTAAGGCAAATTCGAATTGAAATGAAAGAGAATTGAAGACAAAAGTGAGACAATATAAGAGAAATAAACCAAAAGTAGAGGAAAACTAGCCCAAAGGGGCCACCACTAAACCGACACCAGACTTGGCATTAAACTAGGTCAAATTAAGATGTTTGGCACTGAACTTGGCTGGACTGGTAGTCGAATTTTCATCCCTTTCGTGTAAACAACGTCGGTTGTTAGTTTTTGTACCATAAAATATCATTTTTGCCCCTTTTGGGATTCTTCTTTCTTTCTTAACCTTAAGGACATTTTTGGTACTTTCTCTAAGCTTTATCAATATGTCAAATAGGGAAGAAAACAATCATTTTTCTTCCTCTCCTCCTTTTTAGCCCTTGAATCTCTCCCTTTCTCTATTTTTGCAACCTTCTTTCCTTTTTCGATGTCTTGATTTTTAACTAATTAACCTTTTATTTTTTTAACAAATCGCAATACTCATCACCCTTTTTGTGTGATAAGTTGTATTTTTAGATTTATCAAACTATTCAAGTGGGAACAAAATGCTAAGATTTTGAATAAATTAAGGTTTTGATAAATCAGTATAGATATTGATTTTCTTAGGCATGAATCAAGCTGTGGGTAAAAATTATGATCTCCTCTAAGCATTTATTTGAAATTTTATGAATATTAAAATAAGAATTTACTATTTATTTAGAAATTTTATGATTTTCAACATAAAATTTTAAAATTGAGTTAAAATACACTAATTATAGGTTAAAATTAGTCGATTGAAGGTTATAATATAATTGGGTGTATATATTATTGTACATGACTAGTGTTATTTGAATGCGAAACAATTTAATGATCAATTTCAATTGTCAAATTGAAGTTAGAATTGATTTATATGTCAATATTGTGCAAAGTCACGAAATTTTATTGTTGAAAATCAAATAAATAGTCAAGTGTTTATATTTTTGAATTTTGATTTGATAAAACCAAAAGATTAGATAATTGATTTATTTGAATAGACAAAAAGGTTGATAAGTATACGAAATAGAGTTATGAATGAAGTTTTAAAGAGTTTAGACGAGTAAAGATTTATAATTCGAATAATATGTATTTGAGTAGAGATATTCTTGTACTATACATATAAGGGGAATAGAATCAGTTGTTAATAATGTTTTATTAATAATATGAATGGATATGTGTCGTATAGGTTTCAAAATCATGTGGTGTGAGTTAAAAGATTAGATAAAAATCAAGGCTTCGAGATATAAGGAGCAAAAAAAGGGTATACCCTCCTTAATAGAGAGTGATTTTTTTTTTTTTTAAATATTTTATGAAAAACTTACTTTCATGAACTAGAAAATAGCTTATTGTATGCTTATTATTTTAAATGAAACATGAATAGCTTGTTGGATTGTGTACTGATTTATATATAATACCACCGGGCCAATTCTGATAAAACGATGATGATATGTATATAAATATTTTGATATTGGATTTTATTGATTTGAATTTGATTAGTTTATAATAGGCCGATAAGGTTATGGCCATGAAGGATAAAAATATAGTTACGAAATTAAGTAATCTAGGGACGGACTGAGATAGCGGTTATTCTAGGTGAATGGGGCATCGACTGGGCCAAGATAAAGGAGGTAATGACCTTGATTATGATGGAGTGATCTACTAGATAGAAATATAAAGGATAGTAATTTGTAAATTCGTATACTATTCTAGGCTAAAGTTAGTGATATGTTTGTTTTTAAAATAATTAGCATGCATTCTTTGTTTTAAAAGGAAATATTTTATTAAAAAAGCATGGATTTCATGTATAAATATTAATGATGGCTTGGGCTTGCTTTTGATCAGAGTAATCTCTAGGAAGGGTGATCAGATTAATGATTTTTGAATAATAGGCCATAATTTTCATTGAAATCAAATTATTTTCTATATATTCATAAATATTTTTATAAAATATTTTCATATAACTATTTTATGTGTATCTATATATTTGCGTATGCACTTACGAAGTGCACTCTCGTATACTCAACTCCCTCGCCTATCAGTTTTAGAAAATTAAGGATAAAGTGAATGGTTAGATAGAGATAGTGATCGTCAAGAGGTTTAGAACTGCATATATACTTCTCTATCTCGACCCGTCATTTAGATATTTGTCTATTGAAAATGGTTTAATATATTTAAAATAATATAATTACTGTTTTAAAAGATTTTCTTTAATTTCACTTATTTTATTAAATATTTAATTTAATTTTTAAATATTTTAATATTTTAAAAATCGATGATACACAGAATCTTGTGAATTTTGTACTACAATTTTAGCCCACAGAAAAATAATACGAAAGTACTCTGCAGTTGTCACATATAGGACCCAATATGGGGTGTGACAATAAAAATAAAAAAATATACATAAAATTATTTTTCATGAAATTAGAAGTATATAACTATTAAATATTCTTGTAACCAAAAAAGTAAAACTTAACCATTGAGAATTTCATTAAATTAAAAAGTAAGCATATTAAAAAATATTTGGACAAAAATAGGTCACGATAAGCTCATCACATGCCCCACGCTCTTCCATTTGTGCAGAAGGGTTACAGCTACCAGCTAAAGTTTTTTTAATCTCTTATTTTGTGAAAAAACGGGGCGTTTGACCATGTTGTAATTCAAAATATAAAAATCAAAAAATCATCCTATTTTGACTAAAATTTTGAATAGGTAATCAATGTAACATGTTTATGAATTGATTAGAATGATTTAATTGAAGAAAAATGAACAAAAATATGTTTAAATTGAAGTTTGAAGAAAACAAATACCCATCAATGGCCAAAATTGAGACTTTCTTATTTAGAGTCAAAATTTTCAATTAATTTCAACAATAATATAAATAAACATCAATACAATAAAATTCATATCACAATTTATAATACATATCTATCAATTAAAAATAATTTAAAAATTTTCACATGGTAGAATCTAGGATGCAAAATTAAAATTCTCACCGAATATCTAATGAAAATTCACAAAATTTATGTATTTGAAAAGATCACGTAATGTAAAACAAAAGTCCAAAATTTTAAATTCTATAGACCAAAATTATCATATGAAATCACAACACCAAATCCACCTTAATGAAGAAAAAACGATTTTATAATTGTAATAGGATTTTACAACCATATATCAAGGTTTTGATACCACATATTGACATAATATTCATAAAGTATAAGATTAATTAATAAAACACAGTAGAACAAATAAATTTTATCGAATCCATATGTGAGCATAAAATAACGTAAGTATATTAAAATAATGGTATTAATATGTACCAATTTGTGCCATCTTTGAATAAATGTGAATGTTAGGATCTTTCTTTTTATGACTTGTTTCATAATAACAACTTTTTAATAGAACAAAATCACTAATAGGTATAACTTATCTTATATATAAGTTAGAAAAAAGATCTAGTAAAACACTAATCACCAATTTATCTACTGGGCTTTCTCATTACGAATTTTAGTTAAACACAATTTTTTATACTTTACTGCTCAATTAGGCCCTTAATAAATAGATACCAAAATTTAATTTTAGTGGGATCACAAAATTAATTTAATTTATTCAAATATTTATTAACTTAAATAATTAAAAAAATATATAATTAATTAATTAATATAAGTTCATAATTAGAAATTTTTTAATTCTATTGGCCTTTAAATTATTGTTAAAGTTTCAATTTTTCTCCTTATGCTCAAGGAAATTATTTAGCACAATTAATCATGTGATTATTACTAATAACTTCCCAGCTTTTTTGTGATCTTTGATCTTTGCAGCTTTTACCTGATAGTGCTCCATTATCTATTGATTGTATACTGTGGCTGTTGCAATCACTACTATGCATAGGCTACCGATTTCATTAGGTAAAAAGCTGAGGGCCCATTGGAATTTTATAGTATAGTTGTCTATCGGGTCAAGTTGGACTGTAAATTGAACCAGTCTAACTGTTAAAACTCAGACCTAAACAAGCCCGAACTACTATTTACTTGATCCGGTCCAATTTTAGGCCCAACTAGGCTGGCCGTGCCGATTCCACCAATTTGAAACCAAAGGCCCGACTTGTTACTAGCTTAAAATTGTTCAAGCTCGTTAAGGGCATGAATTGATAGGCTGGTCGGTCTATACCAATTACAATAAAATAAATAAAAAATTGAAATATATATATATATATATTGTTGCTGCGTATAAGCAGTAGCAATAAGAGGTAGACAGTAGCCTGTTAATGTTGCAAATTTTGCAACGGTTAAATCTTCTCTACCCATTTTTCACTTATTTGTATAAATAACCCTTCCACCTTAATTTATTTCATATTTTTATTCAATTTTAATAAATTATTCTTTTTATTTCTAAAATTTTTAATATCTTTGTAACACTTATTTTTTTTTTTAAAGATGCCCTAATATTTTATTTTAGATGAATTACCGAGAATGCATTAATTATCCCATATGCATAGTATTATGATTTCAATATTTAAAATTTTAGATTTAGTGACTTTTGAATTTTTTTTTTATTAAATGAATTTTTGTATAGTATAGAATTTAATAAATAATTAGATTATGGGCTTGAAATGTGGTTGGACGAAGATTTGAAAATTTATGAAAAGAAATAGAACTTAATTTATATTAAAGCCCAAATTAGAAATTAAGCTTGAATGGACTTTAGGTTTATAAATTAATTTTAGCACATTAATCTATTAAGCCTAATAAATTAATTAAAGCCTATAAATTTTATTTTAGGCCCATGAATTTAAATTAAGCTCATTTATGTGTTTAAATCCTAACCATCCATTTGTATTTAATCTTAGCCATCCATTTATCTAGTATTTTAACACATTTTAGATCATGCATTTAGATTGAAATGTGGCTAATTATTAGCCAAGTAAAGTGAAAAAGAGATAGCATAATAATGGCCTTAGGATTTGGTAGATTAAATCTTAGCCATTCATTGTTTTTGAATTACTAATAATCAGAGAAAATCAATATTTTCACATTTTGGAAACCAAACAAACGTAGGCTAGGAAAGGAAGGGAGGAAGTGGACGTCTAAGATAGGAAGGAAAGAATGAAATGAAAGAAAGAAGGAAAGAAGGAAAGAAAAAGAGGAAAAGAATAGTGGAAGGAAAAATACACCTTTGTAAGTTATATTCTTGTTCTAATTTCTATAATTTTATTGTAGTATTATGAGAATTTAATTTTTATGTTAGGATTTAAGTAGAAAACTAATATCT